>APFE030622574.1:0-26765 GCA_000404065.3 Pinus taeda
TCAACATGTTCAACATGATCCTTCCAAGACTTGTTGTAGATTAGTATATCATCAAAAAATACTAACACAAATTTTCTAAGGAAGGGTTCGAAAATGGAATTCATCAAACCTTGAAATGTAGAAGGTGCATTGGTAAGGCCAAAAGGCATGACCAAAAATTCATAATGACGCTCATGAGTTCTAAATGTTGTTTTTGGAATGTCTTCAGTCTTCATTCTGATTTGATGATATCCTAAACGAAGATCCAACTTGGTGAAGTAAATTGATCTATGCATTTCATCCAATAATTCATCAATGACAGGAATGGGAAATTTATCTTTAATAGTGAGCTTGTTGAGCTACCTATAATCTGTACACATGTGCCATGATCCATCCTTCTTGTGAACCAATACTATTGGAGTAGAGAAAGAACTTTGACTAGGTTGAATTATACTAGCCTCTAGCATTTCTCCAAACATATGCTCAATTTCACTCTTTTGGGCATAGGGATATCTGTAAGGCTTGACGTTTGGAGGAACACTTCCTGGAATCAAATGAATAGCATGATCATGATCACAAATAGGTGAGAGGCCTTTTGGAGTCTCAAATACCTTGGAATGATTGTCCAAGACTTTTTGGAGATCTGGAGAAATAGATGATTTTGATGTGGGAACCTCTAGTGAACATAATTGTGCATTTATGCCTCGTTGTTCTTTCTTTAGAAGCTTGGTCATTCCGCTAGAGCATATTATCATTCATGGTTTCCCTATGATACCACTTAATTCAACTTCCTTTCCTTCTGAAGAAAATTTCATGAAAAGTTCTTGAAAATTAAAAGCTATTATACCCAAGGATTGTAGCCATTGGACTCCTAGTACAACATCAACACCACCCGTTGGAATGGAAAGCATTGGGCTATTCAATACATATTCTCCCATGGATAGCTTGATATTATGGCACTTTCCTAAACAAGTGATGGTTCCTCCACTTGCAACCGTCACTTGACACTCTAGTGTTGGATATAGGAAACAATTCAATTCCTTGGCTATCTTACAATGAATAAAATTATGGGTACTTCCTGAATTAATCAACACTATTACCTTTTTCTTCTTGATATGCCCTTCTAGCTTGATAGTTTGAGGAGTGGTAATTCCAGCTAACACATTAAAAGATATGGTCAGATTCATTTCTTCTTTCTCTAGGGTTTGTTCCTAGAGAAAATATAGCGAGAAAAGATCTGAAATTTGGACCCGAAGTTCAGACCGATTTCTTCTCAAATAGGTTTGTTTTTTAGCTTCTGAAACTTTGTAGAGAAAAAGTTATAGCAACAATGCCATGATGGTCTGTTTGGAGTAGCGAAACCCTAGAATCCAAAGCTTTGGTACCAAATGTTATGAAACCAACTCACAAAAATATAAAAAAGATAGATCAACGACTTAGAAACCAACCTCTTTGAGGGGGAAACCTCCTTTACATTACACAAATGAACAATTATTGGATGATACAAATGACAAAACTTACTTTATATATAGAGGAGTCTAAGGGGTCACACTATAACCAAAGCCAACCTAACAATAATAATATAAGGGCACAAAAATAACAATAGTGGGCTTCTATGGGGCACAATAATAACAATACAGGGACAATAGGGGAACAAAAATAACAATAAGGGATACAATGAAAATAGTAATGGGGGAATCACTAGTATTATAGGGACTTAACAAAAACACTTTTCATGACTTGATGAAAGATTTGCTTCTTTACATCTTAGGAGATTTTTTTCTAAATTTTCAAGTGCTTCTTCAAAAGAATTTTCATAAACTATGAAGTCATCCATATATACTTCCACACAATCATGAATAAGATCAAAGAAAATTCATAGTACTTCCCCCATGGAGGGGTGAATGTGGTTTTGTCTTGATCTTCAGGTGCTACCTGAATCTGATTATACCCACTAAAACCATCCAAAAATGAGAAATATTTCTTCCTTGCTAATGTATCTAAAACTTGATCTATGTAAGGAAGTGGAAAGTGATCTTTCAAAGCCGCTTTATTAAATGCCCTGTAATCAATGCATACTCTCCATTTTACATTTTTCTTAAGAATGATTACTAGGGGTGAAATCCATTGACTATCTGATATTGGATAGATGAAATTTACTTTTAACAGTTTCTGCAATTCTTTAACAATTTCTTTTAAGTTTGGATTCATTCTTCTTTGTGGTTGTCGAATTGGTCTAGCACTCTCTTCAATATATATATTATATGATATGCCTGCAGGTTTTAGGATCAATTCCTTTCATATCAGTATATTCCCATGCATATGCAGAAGAGTGTTTTTGTAATATTTCTACCATTTTCTTTTTCTGTAATTCTTTCTAGCTTTCATTGATTTATCTTAAGGTTTTTCCTGAAAAAATTCTATTGAAGAATTTCCAAAATTTTCCATAGAATGTAAAGACATTTGTCTAGATGATAGATATTCGATATTACATTGTTCTTGAAAATTTTGACTATCATCACAATATAAAGAGGGTTCATGATTTTCTATTGAATTTAAAATATGATCCTCCTCGTTTATTTGTGCAATAGTGAAAACTGGTTGTACATCGTTATCTTCATCCATCCATTATTCATTTTATACTTCTATCATTGTTTTTGCAGGTGGGTACAATGTAAATTTCTTTGTCGAGCTTCCATTTGAGATAAACATGTCTCCTGATCTACAACTGATAAAGGCATCGGTTGTAGCTAGCCATGGTCTTGTAAAATTAATGGATGTCCTCCTAAATTATTCTTGGGGGTTAAAACCATGAAATCAATAGGATATTCCCAAGAATAAAAGGATACATATATATCTTCTAACACACCATCGGGTTTAATTACAGATCTGTCTGCTAATTGTAAAAATGTTGGTGTGTATTGAAGATTAGGAAGTTTTAATTTATCCATAGTTTGTTTGCTCATTATGTTTATGGTTGCTCCTAGATCAATCAGAGCATTTGGTATTTCAGTTCCATTGATGTGTGTTTTTACAATTGGACTTCCTGGTTCTTTGACAACATATGAGATGATAATTCCAAAAGGGAAGCTAGTCACTAGACAGACAACTTTCAAGGAAGAAAATTCCATTGAAGAAAAGGAATGTTCATGCTCAGGTTTTGATGAAGAAGAAGCAAAATTTGTTAGAAGGTTAAAGAAAAGTATAGGTAAATACAAAGGAAAACTTCCATTTAATTGTTTTAATTGTGGAAGAGTGGGGAATTATGCCTCAAAATGTCCTTATAAGAAAGAAGAAAATCGTCCTAAAGGGAAAGAAGAGAACAAGTCTAATAACATCTAGAAAGAGAAAAAATTTAAAAGGAAAAGCTTTTATGCTCAATAAGATAGAAATATATCTGAAAGTTCCAATGAATCCTCTAGTGAAGACGGAACCAATGAATTAATTTTGATGGCCTTGGAAGAACTTAAAAATGATTGTCAAAAATATGAAGAAGAAGAGGAAGGTGAGGTAGATCTTGAGGGGGAGTTGATTCGTGCCCTAGATGAAATAGACAGACTTAGACAAAAGAATAGAAAGTAGAAAGATATCTTATTGAAATATGTAAAAGAAGAATCTAATTCAGAAAAAATTATCAAGTTGAAAGTTGACTTCAAGAAGCAAAGAGGGTGGAAGATATTTTGATGCAACAAATAAAGGAGAGAACCCAAGAGTGTGAAAGATTGGAAGAAGAGGTGGTAAGTCTGAACAAGAGGCTAGAGAAGGCACAAACTAAATTAAACATGAATATTCAGCATATAAAAGGTTTTGAAAAGCTAGATGCAATATTAAATACTCATAGGTCTCCACTCATAAAGGTTGGGTTAGGCTATGAAGGAGAATCCAGTGAATCCAAGGCAGAGGATAAAAGGACAATCAATTTTGTAAACTATTTTAGGGAAGACAATGATAATTCACATTAATTTGAGAAACAAAATTGAGTAACACTTCAACATCGAATGAACAACTACAAAGAAACACTACTAGAAAAGTGCATAAGACAAAAGGAATGGACAATAAAACAACAAACTATTAGAGACAATACTTCTTCACGAGACAAGATTATCAAATGTCAAGATGGTTATATCCTCAAATGACATCCACTACCAGGTAAAAATAAATTTCTATGGATATTGTTACTGTTGTAAAAATTTTGGACATAAAGCCATAGGTCGTAGAGAGTATGTCAAATAAATGATCTGGGAAATTATAAGAGAAGTAAGGCTAATAATGGATTAAGAAAAATCAAAACAAACATGAATCTAGACAAAAATGCATTTCCCCTCTCCTTGATATCATTGGATGTTTCTATTATCACAACTTTGGGCACAAGTCATATGAATGTCATCTTAAATACAATATATTATCATCTTAGAACAATTATAGAATAGATGGATGCATGCAATGGAGAAAGAAGAAGGAAGAAAATAAATCCGATAAGCGTGACCTAGTTATATATGCTCAAGATCAAATCAGTAAATGGTACATGGACAATGGATTCTCTAGACATACGATAGGAGATAAAAGCAAGTTTTTATCCTTGGATGAATATAAAATTGGAATTGTCACATTCGGCAATGATTAAGTAGGAAGAATTAGAGGAAATGGAACAATTAGTCTGAACAAAGGAAGAGGAAAGGCTCATGATGTACTATTTGTAGATGGTCTAAAACATAATTTTTTGAGTGTAAGTTAGATATGTGACAAAGGGTGTGATGTTCTCTTCAGGGCTCAAGACTGTGAAATCAAGTCAACAACTATTGGGAAGATTCTTGCTAAAGGAGTTCGAACAAAGAATAATGTGTATATCTTTAAGGAAGAGAGAGAAGAATGCTACATGAGAAAACAAGATGAATCTTAGCTATGGCATAGGAGATTAGGACATCTCAATTTTGATCACATCATCAAGCTTTGTAAGAAGAGAGAAGTTAGAGATCTACCAACAATAAAGAAGCCTCAAAACACTACCTTCAAGTCATGTCAAATGGGAAAAAAAACACGAACATCATTCAAAGTTAAAGCTAAATTGTCAAGTAGTAATGCGTTGCAACCAGTTCATATAGATTTGTGTGAGCCTTCTAGAACATAAGCACCAGGAGGAGAAAAATATTTTATGCTAATAATTGATGATTATTCTAGATTTACATGGGTGGAATTTATCATACATAAGTTAGAAGCATTTGAGAAATTCAAAATATTCAAAGCATTGGCAAAAAATTAAATAGGGTGACAAAGGAGGTGAATTTACTTCATATGAGTTTTCATACCTGTGTGATGAACTTGTCATAAAAAGACAATATACTATTGTAGACACACCTTAAATAATGGAGTTTCAGAGAGACAAAATTGATATGTTTAGCAAATGGCTAGATCCATGATGCAAGAAAGAAACATTTCTCAAACCTATAGGGCAGAAGTGGTACATACATGAATACATATTCTCAATAAGGAAAATATTAGATCAAACTATGATAACGCACCTTATGAACTGTGGCACGGTAAGATAAATTCAATCAAACATGTTAAAGTATTTGGGAGTAAATTCTATATAAAAAATAATGATGAAAATATAGGAAATTTTGATCCTCGATCAAATGAGGGAATTTTTTTGGGACATTCATCAAAAAGTAAGGGATATAGATATTATAATAAAAGACTACATAATATTGTGGAATGCATAGATATAAAGTTTGACGAAGTGCTACCTGATAATAAAAAGAGCACAAGTTTTATCAATCCTCTAGATCATCATCATTGTTAGTGTCAGTCTTGTTAGCCTATCACCTGGATCAAATGTGCTTTTACAATGCTTGGCAGGACTATCAAAATCAAAATTTTCATGTCTCTAGATTTACATAGTAAAATTTGGTCACTATTTGGTCAGTCTAGAAATGAGGTCAATCTTTTGAAAATTCGCTCATGCTTCTCACCTATCACATTTCTATGAAAGTGTCATAATAAAGGCAAGTCAGTCATCATCATCATTCCATTTAGTTTTAGGCCATCCATTAGGTCGCTAGGGTTTCCATGGTCCATCATTTTCATGAATAAATCCATTAGTGAATAGAGCATGACAAACAAATCTTTGGTATTGATTTGTGAGTTATCACACATTCATCATGTTTTCATGTTTGAAAAGTTCCAGAAGAAGAAATTCCAGTGCTTAGGGAAGTGAAAAGACAACTCAGGTTTCAACATTAAATGTGACTCTATTTTCAAAAGTGAAAAATCAGTTTTCAAAGGTTTGTGGGTCCCATTTCTTTTTAAAAAAGAGAAATAATTTTTTCCTATATAAACTCAAAAGCCCAAAACTTGTTTCATTTACCTCTTATTCACTCCTAAGTATCAAGCTCTCCCACTCAAAAGAGAGAAAAAGTCAGTTTTTTAGGTAAAATTGAAAAAAATCTTGATGCGCTGCACACAGAGACAAAGTGCTGTGCTTGGAGGCTTGGAACTGCACACAGAGACACTACGCTATGCATAGGCTAACTGCGATGCACACAGGCTAACTGCATTGCGCACATGGCCGAGTGTCCAGAAAACGCCCAAATTTCTCCCAAATTTGATTTCTAAGCCTGCAAACTTGATTTCATTGTTTTCTAAGCCAAGCAACAAGTAAGTATACCATTATTCTTCCTTCTTTGTTTTTCAGCATCATCTCATGCCAATGATTTTTCAAATTAGGGTTTGTAGTGAAATTTCTCATGGGGAATGATAGGTTGATAATTGCCATTTTTACTTTTTGGTTTCTAAACATGAAAAATGTTGCCCTACACCTATATACATGTTTAATAAACTATTTTAACCACTCAGTCAAACTCAAAGAAGAATTTTACCTCTCCAAAATTGAAACCCTAGTTCATTCCTAGGGGTTTTTGGGCACTTTCACTACAAACTCTATTTTTGCTTCTCAAAAGCAGATCATTACTCCACTGCTTTTCCACTCATTTTCATCAGATTTCCAAAGTTCATTTCCACCTCTTTCAAAACTCCTTTACCATTTTGTCAAACTCCACCTTCACATCACTTCATTTTTTGCTCATACCTCACAATTTTTCTCATTTTCCAGCTGCTAGGGTTTTTGTCATCATGGAAGCATAATCTTCACTAGGGAGGAAGAGACATCATAAGGGAGGGAAAATCCTCAGATATGAGCCATCAAATTGTAGTGAAATCAACTCATATCCCTTTATCAAACAATGCTTTGAATATGTACATTTCTTGGAGTTTTGCAACAGGGTGAGTGAGGTAGGTTTTCATGAGCAGTTGACAGATTGGGTGGCAACTCAATTGAAGGGCGAAAGTGTTGTTATTTCTGGTGTTGAATTCACTTTTTTAGTGGCCTCCATTTCACTTGCTACAGGGCTACTAGACAATGGTGAATATTGGTTAAAGGGAATGAACCTAGATCTTGAATATTATATGTCTTTCTTAAAAACACCATACAGGGAAAAACATGCTTGCACTATGCCTTTCAGATATTTATTGGAGAAATATGCCCCTTTAATGAAGATTATCATGAAGTTCTTTACAAGTGAAGGAAGATTCTCCAGGTTGTATGCTTATAATTTTCACCTCCTAATGCATTTCACCTCTCAAAAGCCACTCAACATGTGTAACTACCTATTCAAGAGCATTTCCAAAATGTCAGAGAAAATAAAAATGAAGAACAAGGGGCACTACCAAAGTCTGTTTCATCATAGTTTGATCAAGACTATAGTCCTTCACCAGCTTGCAGAGAAAGGTATGGCTTGAGAAACCTTTTTGGTAACATTCCTAAAATGGAATGAAGCAAATGTAGCAGCTCAATCCTCTAGCATACCAAAACAAAAAATGGAAGTGGGGTCCTCTAGCAAATCAGTTGAGAAACTCAAGCACCTAAGCTTGAGGTGACCAAGATGTACAAGAGAGGATAGAGGCTTGTGTTTTCTTCTCATTGTGAGAAAGAGGCCAAGCCTTCTTAATCAACAAAACAAGGATCGACAGCGAAAGATAAAGACACAATTGAGCATGAGTTTGAGCTAGTTGATTTAGAGGCAAAGGATCAGAATTCAAAGCATGCAACCGAAAATTAGAGATAAAGACTCTCAGATCAAGGATATTACAATCAACATGGTGAGAGCTAGATACATCATTTCATTCCTTGAACATGAGAATAGTCAGCTCAAAGAAAAGGAATTGATAATGGAAAAAAACAAACCAAGTTATTGCAGTAGGTTGGCAAGGGAAAATAAGTCATAGAGTCAAGTGATACTAAAGGAGCAAAAGGGAAAAGTAAGAGGAAAAGACCAAGAACAAAGGGGCTGAAGAAATCATTGCAAGAGGAAGAAGAACATATTTTCTGTATTCAAGCTTCGGTGATCCATAATGAATTAAACAAAGTCTTTCGGTAGAAATCACATGAGAGAATTTTTTGGCCGATGCATTTCGAACCAACAAGTGTGGTTCATCATTAGGACCAGATGAAGAGGCAGACCATGGTAAAGGCTTAAATAGAGAGCAATGTAGAGACGTAATTTGTTGAATGAAGACCAAGACCTAGAGGACATAATTGCTCTTGAGGTCAATCAAAACAAGGAGTATTAGCTCAACAGGGTGAATGAACACTTGGAGAATCTCATTGAGAAGGCAAACAAAGATAATTAGTTTCTTAGGCATATGGCGCACCACTACTAGGCTCAAAACATGATCACCAATGTCAAGGTAAAGCATCTTGAAAACAAGCTCAAAGAAGAAAAAAAGGACCAAAAGTATGAGGGAAACTTGGAGATGCTTGCTGAAGCAACTATGAAGGTTTAACATACATAATTTTATAGCTTATAGCCAATTTTGAGCAAATTCTGAGCAAATTCTGAGCAATTTTAGTTTTTTGTGAATTTAGGAGCTAAATTCAGAAAATCAGCAGCTTCAGAAGCGCAACGCCAAGGCGTTGCGCTTTCTCCTTAGGAATATATTTTAGGAAAAGTTTATATTTTTGGAAAGATCTTGCCATCCTCTAAAAACCCATTTGCTCAAATTTTACAGAGGTGGCTCATTTTTGGAGAAAAGTGCAAAAAAGTGGAAAAAAAATAACACTTTGTACCCTTTTTTAACAGGCGCTGCACACCTGGAGAGACCTTGGGAGAATGGATTTTTGAACGCCTGCCCATGGTAAAAATTTAGAAATTCAAACTTTTCTGGAAACTAGACTTGAATGGCTAGTTGACCGTTCCCTCAGATTTGCATTTTGACCTCTGGAAGGCACCTGAATGTTAGCTCAAAGTCGGCGCTATGTTTCTGCACTTTTCTGTGTTTTAAATTGTAGATTTCACTATGTAAAATTTCTAGTTTCCCGTTTGACTTAGTCAAAGTCAAGGTTCTCTATGTAATGGCACCCGTTTCGAGGCTAGGTGATGTAGGCATGAATAAAGGTACATCATAGGTTGTTTTTATGTTTATTAGGCCTCATAAAGGAAGCAAACTCCTAAACAAACTCTCCAAGAAGTGTTTGAGTTTCACCCTCTCACTCTCACCTATTGGTTGAGAGAATCTTGGAGTGAGTTCCTCCAACAAGGAATTCGACTCTTGAAGGTGGGAAAGTGGTCTAGGAGTGTCTATATCTATAATTTCTCTTCTAGAGAGAAGGGTTGGACTTTTTGTGGAGGAGGCTTGCATGTAATCTTCTTTTCAGCTAATACAGAGATAGTTGCAACTATTTTCAAGGAACTCTAGCCCAATGAGTTCATGGTGTTTGTTCTTAATTCTATTTGTTTTCTAATGGTTAAAACATATTTATCTACATGTTATCTCTTCTTTCTATGAATTTCTTACAGTGAAATATACAAAATTCTTGTTTCTCAAGCTCTGTTTATTTGGTTTTCATATTAATGTTCATGTCTTTCTAAACTAATGAAATCATGTTTGTTTATGCTCATTAGTTTCTTCTACATTTTCTCTCCTATACTACATTGACAATTATCTAAATACACCATAGCTTCTTATATCTATCTCCTTCTCATATTTTCTTTTGCACTCCTATTGCCTAGACCTATTTGTGGCTCCAAACCCTAGTTAAGCAAACCCTAAAATCCAAATTTTCACAAACACAATTTTTTTTTATATATATCTAGCCTAAGGCTCATTTTCTTTAAAGTCATATCACTGATAAGAGACTTAGAGAGATCCCTCTCATGCTCAGTAGGGCTAGCTACTGAGATGAAGTGGTTTGAGGTTACCCTTCTCGATTTCCTTTTCAACCTAGGAAATTGTAAGGATTAACAATTATCATGACAGTAAATAAAATGAAGTACAACATGAAGAATTAGAAAATACAGAGACTCTGCCAATATGTCCCTCAAGACACACACAAAAGAATCATCCTAAAATTCAAATCGTTGGAGATAAAAGTGAAGGAGTGCAAACAAGGAGGCAACTTGCAGAAAAATCAGACCAAATTCGTATTGCTATGTTATCACAGATTGAACCAAAGAACTTTGATGAAGCAAGTAAAGACAAAAATTGGATAGATGTTATGAATGAGAAGTTAGATCAATCGAAAAGAATAATACTTGGGAACTAACACCAAGACATGTTGGAAAGGATGTGATTGACACAAAATGGGTATTCAAAAACAAGATGTATGAACAGGGTCAAATTGTTAGAAACAAAGCCAGATTAGTGTGCAAGGGCTACTCACAAGTAGAAGGTATTGACTATGAAGAAAATTTTGCACCAGTTGCAAGATTGGAGGAAATAAACATGTTTTTGGCCTTTTATTGTTACAATAGTTTCAAAGTATACCGATGGACATGAAGTTTTATTTTCTAAACGAAGAACTTGAGGAAGAGGCCTATATGGAACAACTCGAAGGATTTTTATTATCAAATAAGCCTAACTATGTTTGCAGTTTAAAGAAGGCACTGTATGCTCTTAAATAAGAACCATGTGTATGGTATTCTAGGTTGGACAAGTACCTTCAAAAATAGGGTTTCAAGAGAGGAGGAGTTGATAATAATCTGTGCATAAAGGCTGATGGAGATAATTATGGTTGTGTATGTGGATGATATTATGTTTGGAAGCAATAAAGATCATCTAGTGAAATGGTTAGTTGAAGAGATGAAGTTTGAGTTTGAGATGTTAATGATCGGAGAACTTACCTTCTACCCAGGGTTGCAAATCCTACAAAAATATGGAGGCATATTCATTTGTCAGGAGAAGTACCTAAGAGATATGTTGAAGAGTTCCAAATGGAAGACTATAAACCTGTATCAACCCCCATGGAAATCAGATGCAACATATGTGCGGATGATGAATCCGGATGTGGATAAAAATATTTACAAATCTATGATAGGGAGTCTGCTATACCTAAACATTTCTGTACTAGATATAATTTTGGAAGTCATATTAGTGGCTAGATATAAATCAACACCTAAACATAGTCATCTATTAACAACAAAGAGGATATTCAGATACTTGAAAGGGACTACAGACTATGAACTATGGTACCCAAAAGGGACAAAATTTACATTAACAACATACACAAATGCGGGCTGGGCCAATTGTGTGGATCATAGAAAAAGTAAAAGTGGTGGTGTGTTCCACTTAGGAGAGTGTTACACGAAAAATTGTCACCATGACTTTTTGTAATCAATATGAGTCTATCACCACTCATACGTACCTCCTTTGCAAGTTTTAAACCTCAGCCCTTCATGTCAAGCCTTGAAAATGGGAGAAAGACCTTAAAAATATCTCAAATCCTGGTTTCACACTTTCTCCTAGCATTTCCTGTGGTACCGCACCCAATGGTCATGTCCCCTGCGAACCCGACCGCTCTGTCTGTTAAGTGATGGGTGCGAACCCTTGTAAAAGTTAAAAAGGTGTGAGTTCACTCTTAAAAACTCACCTTGGGCCACTTCTGGACGCTTCTAGAAGGAATATTACGCTGGCAAGTCTGCTCCACCTTGATTCATCCATTCCATAACTAAGGGAGCTAACTCCATGATATGAGGTGCTTATCCCATTGAAGAAGGAACTTATCCCTTCAATGGTGGACCTGCAACTTCCTCCATTTGCACTATAAATTCAGGCATTGGGCTGGTTGTAGGAGAGGTTGAAAGCTGAAGATTCTTGAGGGTAAATGCTGCTGGAAATTATACTTCCTTTTTGAGCTTGTGAGAGGAGAGATCACATACCTTTCATTCCATTTGGGAAGTGAGTGAGGCTTGTCAAAGTAGAGGAGATTCCTGCTTGGGCCCTGGAAAGAACTTGTGCAACATCAAGGCAAAGGTTATAAAGTTCTTTTATTCTTAAAGTTAATACAAACAAGTCGTTTTTCTCAATAAGCTATCTTTAATGGTTTATTTCATGAGCTCCTTGATCTTCATGATGAACATGTTTTATTTTATTTAGCTATGCAGGTGTTCTTTGATACGTGTTTTTTTGTGTATGTAGGTTATTAAAAGGGAATTGCTTGAAGCTGTTGGAACAAAACTGCCACAAACTAGCATTGGACTGAGGTAGGGTCTGATACACCTTGTAGCTTTTATTTATGAATTGAAGCATGTTTAGGGAAAGATAAATTTTCTTGTCCTGCTTGTTGCTAGATATCTGTTGATACTAGGGAGATCGGTCTTGTTCGCAAGAACGATTTATCCGGCCAACAAATTGGCGACTCCACTGGGGAAACGGTTTTGGTTTTTAATTTGTCTTTGCTTTGACTTGAGAAACTTGAGTTTGGGTTTCTGGTTTTTGCTTGATGTGTGTGGGATTGGGTAGTTCTTAGGTCCTGGATTGATTTTTTGTTTTTTAGACATTTTTACAAGGACTGCACGTTCTGTTTAAGTTACAGTGCGGACCTCCCCGCACTGTTAATTTACTGCACAGAGCGGTACCGCACCTGGTTACCAAAGGCCTGCGGACCCTGTCAAAATTTTTGAAAATCTTGAAATCTTTTTGTCCAGTTAGGTTTAGGTTATTTTATAGCTTTTAGTGTCTAACCAGATCTGCATGTGTCCTATCAGAAAGCCTTGTTGATGAGTTTCTTTTAGCAAATTCTTCATCTCATCAATCTTCATTAAGTTAATTGGGTGTTTTGAGTCTCTTTTTTGAGAAATTCTTAATTTGATTTCCTTTGGTCATTACTTGGAGGTTTGTCTTAGTCTTTTCACCATTTTGCATCTTTTTTCTTTTTACTTTTGTGTATGAGTGTTAATCGCCTTTGAGTGTTTTTATTTTTTGATCTTTGGAACTCTCACCCAATTTTCTTGATTTGCACTTGATTGGTTCTTAGCTTACATTAGAATCATCTTGTGTTTGAGAATTCTCTTGCATATATCACATTTGCTTAATTAGAATTCTCATTTTCAGAATATGAATGAAAAATGTGCATAGATTACATTTGCATACTTTTCATGTGAATTGTGCATAGATTACAATTGCATAGTTTACATTCTGAAAAAATCAATCATAGATTTAGATCAGTTTTCTTTGATTTTTTTTTATGCTTGTTTTGAACACACAAAAATAAAAATAAAGATTGTTTTGGAATTGATTTGTATTAGTTTTTCTTGATGAAATTAGTGCATTAGAGAATTTGTTATATTTTCTCTTAGTGATCAATTTTTTGCATTGTTGGAAGTGAATGGAAATTCTTTCCTTACTTTAGTTAGGATTCGTCGAATTGAAAAGATTACATTATCATATTCGATTGCATTCAGTTGGGTCGGGTCATAACACCATTGGTTTCATATCCATTTACCCTTTTGAGTAATAACAGCCTAAATAACACAGCGCTTAATTAAAATTCATCTAGTAATTTTTACTTTTTTAGGGCTCTGTCCACCAATCTAGCTTAGGCTAGTGTCTTGGAATAGGTTTTAGTTAACTCTCCAAGACAGTAAAACAAGCAAGTAGTCAATCTTGCGGTAGGAAATAAATCCAATTGTTTCATCTATGCTCTGGGAAAGCTCCTCTTAAAGGAGAAGCACGAGATCATATCTGAACTAGTGAGGTAATCAATCCTTCCTCATTGGGAACGATAGCAGATATACACGTATTAAAAATGGTAAACCTTGGATTGCCATTTTCGAGGAGCCTGGGGTCACTTGTTGGTAAACCTTGGGTTATGTCAAGGAGCCTTCAAGGGGATTGAGATTTGTTACTCTGCCCTTGTGTGTGTATCAGATCGTAGATTGTTCCCCCAAGTATATTTGTTTCTGTTGGTAACCTTAGTGGCCATAATCTATAGGATTCTTTCCTAAGGTGATGGTGGAGGGAAGATCCCACTGTACCTAGAGCAGACGTCGACTAGACTCACTTGGACTCTCTGGGGGGTTATCTTCACTTGAGACGGTTTTGTGGAGAAACTTGTGCCAGTCTGTTTCATTAAGTAGGTTGTCGGGGTAACTGTTCCAACCGCAATTTCTGTATTGAATTCTGCGACATTGGATTTCATCACCAACTAGTGTTTTCAGTACGGAAAGTTACTGTTTGTGTGTGGTTTGACTCCTAGATTTGATAGCATGCGTTAATTTGTTTGTTTTTACTTTTAGAGACCATAGATGTGAATTGTGAATTTTAATTGTTAGGTGTGAATTGTGAATCGCTAATTATAGTTTTAAATTGTTATTAAAATTCACTGAAGTTGAATATAATGGCAACTGTTCCAAAATTTACCAACCAAGGAACCCCTCTTAACGAGAATCCTAGTACGTTTCCTTACTTTGGAAATGTTGGTCCTCCTTACATGGCTACTTTGTCATTACCTGGATTTACAATAGGTTTACCAATATGGTTATTTTCAACTTCGTTGGCCCCAAATGCTCTAATTGTTCCACCTCAACCGAATGCTTCACCTCAACAGAGTTCACCATCTCAACATTACCAACCTTCTGTTAACCCTTTACCTTCTTCGCCTAATTTTTCTTCCTCCATTTCTTCCTCTTCGGTTGGTAAAAGCCTTGATGCTAGTAACCAAGAGGCTAAGAAGAAGAAGAAGCAAGATAAGAAAGAGGTCAACCAACCAAACACGACTGTAAGTGTTAGTTGTGTTGAGGAAAATTCCAACATGCATCATAAACCAAAATACCCTTGCATGCTTTGTAAGGGTGGCCACTTCCTTATCAATTGTCCTTGTATTCCAAAGGTCTTGGAAGCATGGTCAGAAAAATCTCATCAACTTTCCATTGATCCATCAACTAGTGATAGTCAGGTTCCTGGGAAAAGGGTAAAGTTAGGTTTCCTTGTAAGTTATGCAATGGGAGTCATCAAACTCACATTTTCCCTCACATGGATGAAGCCTCAAAATTGTTGGAAAACCTTACTATTCCACAACAAGAATTTCGAACTGGTTATCGTAAACTTTCTCCCAACCTACCGTCAATTGACAGAGTGATTGATCTAATTTCAAGTACAGTCGATCCCACTCTTCCATTGGAGAGTGAAGCTCATATCACTCACGTTGATGATCCATTAGTTGATCAAGTGGTCGATTCAATTTCACATTCGATCGATCCCACTCTCCCTTTAGAGAGTGAACTTCATACCGCTCAGGTTCTTCTTGTTACATCAGATTCTTCTACGCCGGGGGGCATTTCACTTGTTTCTACAGAACCCCCTCCAAGTACTGAGGTCTTTTCCTTTGATTGGAATAGACTGCCAGAACCTCGTCTGCCTTCCTCCATCCCTTTCCAAATCATTGTCAAGGCTGGTGGTAGGGACATACATCGCACACAGGTAGATGAAGGTGCTTCTGTTAGCATTTTATCCTCAACTGCTTGGAAAGCTTTGGGTTCCCCTCAGCTTGTGCCTATTACGCAGAATCTAAAAGCTTTTAACATAACCATTAGTGAACATTTAGGGATCCTTCCTAAGTTTTCTATTACCTTGGAAGGTAAAACTGTCTATATTGATCTTATGGTAGTTCGAGGTCCCTTGGATTTCAATTTACTCCTTGGGCGCGACTATGTTTATGCAATGAAAGCTATCGTATCGAGACTCTTTCGCGTGATGTCTTTCCCTCACAATGGAAATATTGTGACTGTAGACCAGCTTTCGTTCCCTACCAATAATATGACACCCCTAAATGTTCCCATTTCTAAAGTGGTATCTACCCCGCCGCGGGTTAATTATGTGGCAACTGGTCCCATGTTTTTAGTTACCGATGTAAGTGAGCCTCTCACTGTTTGCTCATCGTCCTTTGATTTAGATCCGGTAATTGACATGGAAAACTCTATGGGATTTAACCGAGTCAACCTCGTTAAAAAATTTATTAGGTATGAGGACAGTTGTTTTCCTGTGTCAACCTCATTAAAAAATGAATCACTAGGTTATATAGGTAGATTGTAGAGAGTAGTATTTTAGAGCATAGTTCCTTGTCTCGAGTCAAGCTCGTTGAAAAATGAATCAAGGATTTTAGAGCATAGTTCCTTGTCTTGAGTCAAGCTCTTTACAAAACGAATCAAGGATTTTGGAGCATAGTTCCTTGTATTGAGTCAAGCTTGTTAACAAATGAATCAAGGATTTTAGAGCATAGTTCCTTGTCTTGTGTCAAGCTCGTTTCAAACATGAAACAAGGATTTTGAGGATAGTTCTTTTCTTGTGTCAACCTCTTCAAAAATGAAACAACTCCCTTTTCGAGTCACGTTTTGAAAGTAAACCTTCATTTCATCCACTTGGTTGAATGCAATGAAGCTTGAGGGACATGTACCTCGCTTTGCATCGTTATGATGGGGGCATGCGAACTTATAACAAGCATAGTTTTTCGTTTCAAGCTTGTATAAACATGAAACTGAATCCAAGAAAAGTTATATTTGGTTCAAGCTTGTGTAAAAATGAACTCATACCCATTTTACATCTCGTGATTGCCGTCTTTATCTGTTAAATTCTGCTAGATCAGCCTTGGTTGTTTCCATTCCATCGCCACCATCTCTTTGGCCGATCATATGCTTTCACTTGCTTGTTTTCCTTTCCTGAGGGACTGTAGTTATGAGTGGTTTTGTTAGCCAACCTCTTGACCATTACATGTTTTGAGCAGTTCCACCATTGTCGGAACCAGTTGCTACCCTTTATACCACTCGTTCCTCTAGGATGAGTCTTCTTTAAGCTCTTTTCTGACTCGTAAAATATGAAAAGATTGTTGAGTTTTTCCCTTTTTAACTCATTAAATGGAATTAAAAAGGCAGTCCACTTTCAACTCTTTTCTGACCATATAAACATGAAAAGATCACTAGACTTTTGTCGTTTCAAGTTCGATACTGGTTATGAAACGACGTGTCTTCGTTAACTTTTTTACATTTTCGGATCAGAGCCACTAATTATGAAAAGTACTCCTTGACCGTAATGGTCAAGCAGTTCTCTCGAGTATTATTTTATACTTTTTACGGGCTCGAGGGACACAAATTTACGAAAAAGGACCCCCATGGAGTTTTCTTAAGTTTTTTTTCTGACTCCCTAAAATTGAAAAACAATGAGTTTTTCCTATACTGGACTCGTTAAAATTTAACAGTAAAGGACCTGTTCAATTTTAAACAAGAACAAACCACTCCTTCGTAGGGTTCGAATTTTAAACTAAGTTGGACTCATCTGAAGGATGAGCTTATAAACAAGCAAATGTTATCCTCCTCAAGCTTGTCAAAAGAAAAGAGGTACTTGCCAGAAATGGTGGGGGAAAGGAGAGAAAAATGAACCTATTTGTTACACTTTGTTTTTTAGAAAAGTCTTTAACCACTCTTGAACACGACACTTTTTGTTCACTTGGGTTGGGAAATCCTTTGCCTAACAATTAATCAAACCACATTGAAAGTCTTCAACCAGTTTTTGGGTATTAGCTTTGGGTCAATTGTCACCAAACCATCCGCAGAGTCGTTATGTGTTCAAGAGATCAGTTCAAACAAATCATTCATCTGCAAGATATTTGTCATCCATTTTGACCATCCCTGAGTCAGTCCTTGCCGATATATTTCTTCAAAACTTGATCTATGATTTCGTGTTGTGGGCTTGCCTATGACGAATCATTATTTATCGACTTCAACTCATTATCTAGGAAGTTGATCTAGAAATCGTCCGTACTTTGAAAACTGCATGCCCTAATGGCAGGTTTCTCGCCTTTGACGATAGGTTGCATCATTGACCTTTGATCGAATGATTCTATGACATGTTCAACTTCAGCTCATTTATTCACATTTCATGGATTGTACTGAGTACTTTGAGAGCCATTGACATTACTGGTGGTTTCTCTCACACTTGTTAACAATTCACATCATTGACTGGTAATAAAGTGGTTTCTACCATGTTAGACTTCGACACATTCATTCACATGGATAGAATCATACTAGTTCAGGAAGTGGAAATCATGACCCTGGATCTAGTTTCTACCCTCCAGGTTGTGAGGAATTTTGTTATTGATTATACAGTGGACTATTCATAAACAGATGGCTGCGTCCATACTGTGTCTACACATTTCTAGACTCTTGATGTATTACAAAATCATTCCTGTATCAGAACAGTTTAGATCTGAGTATGGGAATGCCTACCTCAGCGATGATATGTCTACATATATATATTTTGCATTGAATGTTTTTACAGGTTTTGACTGGGGTGTCCACAAGATGATACTTCACTCTTCATAAATGACAAACTCTATCTTCATATATTATATACTTCACACTTTAGGGGGCAATCTGTTGCACTAAAAATTGTCACCTTGACATTCTGTTATCTGTGTGAGTTCATTATCACTCATACTTTCCCCCTCTGCAAGTCTAAAGAATCAATTCCTCATATCAAGCCTTCAAAGTAAAAGAAAAGCCCTCAAATTCTTTAAAACTTTGGTTCCACACTTTTTATTTGTATTACATGCGGTCCTGCACCTAATGGTCAAGTCTCCTGCGCACCTGACCGCATTGTCTCTGTGTTAAAGGTGCGGACCCCTGTAAAAGTTAAAAAGACGCGAGTATGTTCTGAAAAACTCACTTTTAGTCATTTCTAGAAGCTTCTGGAAGGAACCTCGAGGTGGAAATTTTGCTCTTTTAAGGTTCATGCATCCCACATCTTAAGGAGCTAATCCCTTGATGTGAGGAGCTTATCCCTTTGAAGGAGGATTTTATCCCTTATTGGTGGAGGTGTAACCTCCTTCTCTGCACTATAAAATGAAGCATTGGGCTGGTTATTGGGGAGGTTAGAAGCGAAATGTTTTTGAGGTGAAATGCTGCTAGAACTTAGTCTTCTTTAGTTGAGTTTTTGTGAGGAGAGATTACATACCTCTAAGATCTCATTTGGAAGAGTGCAAGGCTTGTCAAAGTAAAGGAAATTCCTGTTTTGTACCCCAGGAAGAGCTTGTTTAACATCAAGGCTGAAAAGGTTTTAAGGTTCTTCTACTTCAAAGTTAATACAAATAAATTTGTTTTTCTCAATAAGCTGTTGATTCATGGTTTATTTTATGGATTCTTCGATCACCATAATAGACATGACTTATGATATTTGCTATGCAAGTGCTATTTAATGTTTGCTTGTTTGTGATTGTAGGTCTTTAAAGATAACTCTTTCAAATGATTGGAGGGTAACTCTTTTGAACGGTTGAAGGATGACTACTACGAACAAGCATTGGATCTAAGGTAGGATCTTAACACCTTTGTAGTATTTATTTGTAAATCACATATGTCTAGAGAAAGATAGGTTTGTGGTATAGATCTAACCCAAAAATATATGATAATAGAAATAAACCCAAGAATAACAATATTTGAATATAGAAAAGTTTCTTTATTAATCAAACCCTTAAGGTAGGGCAACACCATACATTCACTCCTTTAGGAAGGAGAACACTCCACAAGCCATATGCCTGTTCATACAATATTCCTTGACATCTCTCCATGTGGAGTCTCTAGGCTCTATATAGGCCTCATACATACAATACCATGGGTCATTACCATGGTTCCCTCAATACCATCTATCTAATACCATGGGCCCATTACATTATTACTAACTACTTGTGGTCCCTTACATGATACGGGTGAACTACCTTATTTATTACTATGGCCCATCCCATTATTACATTATTCCCTTGGGTACCTCCCTTTGTACCCCATATTATCCCCCCTAGGTATATAACATTCTACCCCCCTTAACATGTTTCATCCTCGAAACATGGGAAGAACACAAATAATAAGATTTATTCAAAAGAGTAGTTCACTGGTACCATGCATGTGTGTCTAGCCATCCAAGAGAAAGGTGAACCCTCGATCTCGCTAGTGCCTCACTCACTTGAGATGGAAGTTGACCGTGGCAACTCTTTTGTGTTGATGTGTAGTAGGTGGATCTTCGCTCTGCTCTATCTATCATGTGGGGGTTGTTGTCCTTGTGGCTAATTTGTTGCCATCTTTTTGGTTGTTCTCTTGCAGGGTGATGTGGGTGATGATATGTTGAATTTTTAACCCACGGTGTTATTTTTCTTTAATTCACCCCTTACTAGAGCCTGACTGTTATCTGGTCCATGTTGTGGTGCCTGCTGTGGTGTCTTATCTTCCAATATTACTTCAACCACTGAGCCCTCATCTGATGTATCAACACTTGTAACCTTTTCTGCTTCAGCCTCTGTTTGTGTTTAATTGCCAATCATCATTGGCTCATCATCTGATATGTCAGTCCCTGGAACATCTTCTGCTTCAACCTCCTTGGACTCTACCTGTTTATTAATGGAAATATCCTGTAATGCAATTTTCTTCTTTTTATGCCAGAGCTTCAGGAATTTCTTTTGTACATTAATATTGATAGTACCCCCGGATTCCATCCAAGAATATCCCAAAACAACATCCATGTTATCGATATCTGAAGTATAAAAATCAACATGCAACACATACTTATCTATAGAAAGCTTCAAATCCTTATAAACTTGAACATCCTCATCATCAAACTGTGTGTTCTCAATGTGTGTTGCTGGAACTTGCAATTTTTTTGCCAAATTAACATTGATAAAATTATGCTTGCAACTAGGATTTATAGAAACAATGATCTTCTCCTTCTGAATCAATCCATGAACCTGCAATAAGGAGACACCCGTAGCAAATAACCCCTTATGTGTCTCATTCTCCTTTTTTCTAGCTCGAGACCATTTGTCCAAAAGGAGTTTTTCAAATTCTGCATTTGAAAGTTTGGGCATCCGCTTGTGGTCAAGTGATAACCACCATTTGTCAGCCTCATCTTTCATATTAAACACCACTGACATCTTCCAAAGTGTCCCATGTGTGGTTTATGATTTAATGCTGTATTGATGCGCGAATCTGTACATTTCACGTTGTTATACAAACACAAGTTGTAATATCTGTTTACATGAAGAATATTATAATGCAAGTTAAATTTATCAGATACTTAAGTTGATCTGGGTAATAACAGACTTAGGAGTGATTACAGAGTCCTATAAGTGGTTGATTCACCTATTTAGGGTTCGCGAAAGACAGTCGTAGACCTTCACGAAGGCCTATAGGCTGGTAAGAGGGATTTATATTGATAAGCCTCAAAGGCTTATCGATCTATGCAGAGGAAGGTTTAGGGCATAAGATGACATCATAACCATCTCTGGGTGTGGAAACTTGGTTCCAACATCCCCACATGATACTTCGGGTGAGACTTCAGCTCGCTCTCCACAGACTAATGCCGAAAGGGCTAGAAGTGTAGGGATTTGTTTGGAAAACTTAACACTAAACTTAGGTCAAGATCCCCTAAGCCAACAAATGGTTTCGTTTCTAGGACCATGATCTGCATAAAGAGATGTTTGATATCGTATCACTGGAATCCAACAAAGAAAGAAATTGAGAATTGGTTGGATAGAAAGATCCACGATTTCGCGGCATAAGAGAAAAAGAAACTGCAATTGACAAAATAACAGTGGTTGGATAGGTATATGTACACAGAGATACATAAAATTTTCATCTGTTCATTCTTGGTTAAATTATACGAGTGGATCGTTAAATTGGAAAATGACCAGGGAAGGTGGAGGCTTGACGGTCCAATAGTTTGGACCCTGGAGTTAGTGTGAATATTGGAAGGCTTTGAAGATAAGATTATTCATGCTATTGATCACTGGATCGATCGTATCCTCAGAGGGTTTATGACAGAGTTTGCGATCGATACCTTGGTCAACTACAACGAAGCATAACGATGTTTCTTCAAAGGATCGTGAGGTAAGTATTTAAGATCTTTGAATACTTGGATTAAAATTCTCTAGTGTGAAAAGAGGGTTATGCAATTACCTTGATGTTTGGAGCTACGTGAAGTTGAAATTTATTCAGGGATAGAAGGGGAACATGACCTGAATATAGCCCACTGATCGAGCCTCCTTTGAGTGATGACAAAGAAGTAACATAGGATTCTCTACAGAGTGCTTTCCAGTTAATAAGGCGAGGGTTCTCGAAAATACCACATCCACCCACACCACCTCCATCTTCACCTCCACTGCACACACCTTCGCCCACACCAGCACCACCTTCACCAGCATTCAATATGGCGAATTCAGTAAAATTGCTCGTTTTCAAGGGCTTGGGGAATGATGACCCATACTAGTTTTGATTCATTACAAAGGCTATATGGGAAGCCCAGGGAATTAAAAATAATCAAATGAAGAAAGAAACATTGGTTACTGCTTTGTAGGAACACACACTAACATGGTACATTAAGTATTGCACTAATAACCCGATGGCTGCGTTGGCAGACATTTTGACTACGTTGAATAAGGAATTCAGTACGCCCAATTCTGAAGTGAAATCGATCGTTGGATTCAAGGAGATCATGATGAAGCTTGGCGAGACACCCTGGGAGCTGGATCAGAGATTAAAGTGCAATATCTGCAAATCTAACATGAATCTTATGGATGGACAACACCGCGAATGGTTTGTGGCTTTGCTCTTATCTCATTAAGGGTTGCTTTATCACAGAAAAAGATTGGGACCTAGGCAGAGGCCCTGGAATTTGCGATGAGATTGCATAAGACACCAATTCAAGATGCTGCTTTGGGATTTCAGCAGATTCATGTGGAGTTTTAGAACCTTTGCCTAGAATTCCAAAGTTTGAAGAAGGATAGAGCAGATCGGCCAGAGGTGCACAAAGAAGTTTGGTGTTTGAAATGTAAGAGTCAAGGGCACGATAAAGATCATTGTGATGTCTTCGTGAATTATGTTGCATGAAGAGGGCCAATGCCTCTAAGGCTAGAAGCTCAATCAAAGCCAAGTATAGGGCCTGTGCTGTGGTGTGTTATCTGTCAGGTAGTTGGAAAACATGCAATAGATAATTTTCACTTGTTGCAGAAATTTGTATAGACACCACAACATCTCTTCTACAACTTTTGCAAATTAGTAGGTCATGAGGAGCGCAATTTCCATAGTTACGAAATAATGATTGAGAGAACGCCCACGTATCAAATGCAGATGGAAACTCAGCCTCCATATCAAGGCACTAGGGAGCGTGAGGAGGATATCAAGGGCAGGGATGAGGCCGAGGCGGAGGAGGACCTGCACAAGGTTGGGGATAAGTTATTTGCTACAATTTTGGAGGTCTAGGACACAATGCGCAAGAATGCATGAACCTGATGCAAATGTCGTGCCGATACTATACCTAGTTTGACCACGCGTTAGAAGACTTCCCTGTATTAATAGCTAAGATGCATGAAAAGGGGATGCAACCTCAACAACCTACACAAAACCTATAGATGATGAGGGATGAACGCTGCGAAGAGGATCCTAATGTGAATATTGTGCTACAAAGTGGAATCACGACTGGTGAAGATAAGGAAAATAAACTTGAAGAAGGTGAATGGGTCTGCAAAACTCTAGAAAAAGAGGTTGGTTTTGATTTGGAGTGTGTGAAGGAAACCTTCATGGCAGCAAAGAAAAGATTTGTTGAAGCTTCTACCTCAAAAAGTCAAGATAAGCAATCTGAAGAAATGGACCCATCCATGCTTACTACCTTTTTGGAGACCTGTATGAAGTTGCTACGTGATAGAAAGGCCATAAAGGGATTATAGGAGTTGATCAATAAATGTGCTGATAATGCTCTTGAGGGATCATGTGTGGTCAGGAAAATTGGTAAGCATAAGGCAAGAACAAGGCGTAAGATGAGGCTCACTATGCAAATAGGGGAGTATGAAATGGACCAAGTTATTCTGGATCTTGGGTCAGATGTGAATGTTTTGCCAAAATATACATGGGAGAGAATGCGAAGACCGATGCTGCAGTGGTCTCCTATTCAATTGAGGATGACAAATCAACAAGAAATTATCCCCATGGGAATAATGTAGCGAGTGACAATAGATATTGAAGGCGTGAGCGCGTTGGAAGATTTCAAAGTAATAGAGATTGTCGATGACATCAATCCCTACCCTGTGCTCCTTGGGATCGATTGGGCTATTGACATGAATGGGGTGATCAATTTGAAGAAATGGATGATGGCATTTGAAACAAAATCACTCCACATAGCAATACCTTTGGACCCAGTAGAAGGACAATGCTATACTGAACCGATCCACAATTATGAAAGTGACAATGATTTGGACCAGATTTATAAGATAACAACACAAGACCAAGATTTGGTGAATCCAACAAATGATGGACATATTGCATGGGACTAAGAAAGTTCTTGCATGTCAAATTCAGATGAGGAATTGAAACAGTGGCATAATCGATTGCACGAAGTGTCTAAGCTACGCTGTAACATGATGACCAAATCGTTGCATTGTGTATCATCAAAGGTAAGAAGTCCACCTTATTATGATGGTTTAACTAACGTTAATAAATTTTTGGATGCATTTGCAAGGGAAGTGCCATAGAAGCATCACTTCCAAGCCTTGGACTTGGCACTGCGCGCTATGCCTGCAAGATGGTGGGTATGCATAAAGATAATTTCGATGGATGGCATGATTACAAAAGACTGATGAGGGTGCGGTTTGGTCACCCAAAGGTGTGGTTGACAGAGAAATATGATGGAAGGAGTGATCCGTGTGACCACTTGGTAAAATGGACTGACTTTTATGGAGTAGAACTAAAACAGGAGTGGGTGCATTTGTTATGTGACACTTTAGACGTGATACCCATGAATTGGTACTTGGAAACAGAGCTCCACCATGGCACGAATGAATGGTATATTTTGAGACAAGGATTCTTGATGACTTTCATCTTTGAAGATGGATTTGAGTGCATTGATGAAGCACTGTAGGAGGTCAAAGAAACAATCTTCAAAATCCTGCAGGATCCGTTGGATTTGATTCAACCAGATTGGACCACCTAACTGCGCCATTTGCTGGAGTGCTACAATGTGACTGCTGAATAAGAAGAGGAGGATCCAAGGAACATTCATATCCCAGAGACAGAAGGTCACTGCGAAGTTGACGGGTCACAAATAGAGAATCTAGATATCACTGCGCTGCTGAAAACGCGAGAAGTGAACATTAGGACAGAGGCAGAGCCAAAGTTTGCGAAGATAGGGGACTACTGGGATGATGCTACCATGGATAAGGTTGCTAAGTTGCTCCGCAAGTACCAGGATTGGTTCCCTATAAAGTTTTTAGATCTGAAGAGGATAATAGGTGATTTAGGAGTAATGAAGATAACATTGAAACTAGACGTTAAGCCTGTGAAACGGAGGCCATATCGCCTCAATCCTAAGCATAAAGAAAGGGTCTGCTTAGAATTGGAGAAAATCTTAACAGTGGGAATCATTGAACCGATGGAGGAATCTGATTGGGTCAGTCCTATGGTAGTTCAGGAAAAGAACTAGAAAGATGCAGTAAGGATATATGTAGATCTCAGGAAGCTAAATGATGCTTGTGTGCATGACCCCTTTCCAACTCCGTGCACTGATGAAGTGTTGGATAATGTCGGCGGGAAGGAAGCATATTCATTCACTAATGGGTTCTCTGTGTACCATCAGATCAAGATCGCGCCATAATGTAGGAGTAAGTCGACCTTCGCAACTGAATGGGGATGCTTTCAATATACTGTAATGCCTTTTTGACTAAAGAATGTGTCGAAAATTGTTTCGCGCATAGTCATTGTGGTGTTCAAAGAGTTCATTCACAAGTTTCTAGAGGTACTTTGTGATTGGATAGTGTTTGGATTGGTCAAACGGCATGTCGCTAGTTTTCACTTGATGTTGGATACGTGTCGGAGGTATCAAATCGCGCTAAACTTGAAAAGGTGTTTATTTTGCATCCCTTTTGGAATATTGTTGGGTCATGTAGTCTGCTAACAAGGATTAATGGTGGATCCAGCTAAGATCATGGTTATAAACAATATGGAGGTGCTAAGAAGTGTTAAACAACTACGTGCAACACTGGGTCATCCTGGTTATTATCGAAAGTTCACCAAGAGTTATGCCCAAATTACCGGGCTGATGGAAAAATTGTTGAAGAAGGATGCTACATTTTGTTGGAATGAAGAATGTCAGCAGATCCTAGATGTGTTAAAGGAGAAGATGGTCACTTCACCGATCCTAGTCTTCCCATATTGGAAGAAGGAATTTCATATGCATGTGGATGTGTCATGTATTGTGTTGGGAACAATACTGGCACAGGCCGATGAGGGACAGTTAGATCTCCCTATTGCGTTTGAAAGTAGGAAGTTGTCTAAGGTTGAGAAGAATTATTTGATGACAAAGTGCGAAGGTTTGGCTATCATGTATGCGCTCCAGAAGTTCAGACACTACTTTCTAGGCAGACATTTTAAGATGTATACAGACCATTCTACATTAAAGTACCCAGTCAACAAGCTTGTGTTGGGGGGGGGGGGGGA
>APFE030622574.1:26855-56438 GCA_000404065.3 Pinus taeda
GGGGGGGGGGGGGATATGTAGATGGGTGTTGTGTTTTAGGAATACGATTTCTAAGTAATTGTGAAGCCAGGATGATTGAATGCATGACCAAATCATCTGTTGCACATTGAAACATGGGAGGAACCTACCAATTTAGAGGGGTTGCCTCACATGCAACTCTTTGCAGCGTGCATCAGAGACAATCATTTTGCAGACATTATACACTTTCTAACTACATGAATGGCTCCAGAAGGGTACACTAGCCAACAAAAGAAGAAATTGGTGGTGCACACGACAAAATTTTCTGTCATTGCAGAACATTTGTATAAATTGGGGTCGGATGAAATACTATGATGTTATGTGCCTAGATTTGAGTGAGACAGTATCCTCGTTAAGGCTCATGGAGGAGTTGCTGGAGGATATTATGCAGGAAAAGCAACAACGAAAAATATTTTACGCATTGGGTTGTGGTGGCCGACACTACATAAGAATTCCAGATCTTATTTTAGGGCATGTGATGCATGTCAGAGAACTGGTAGGCCATCATGGAAGGATGAGCTACCTTTGAATCCGAAGATATCATTACAACCATTCAAGAAGTGGGTATTGATTTCATAGGACTGATCCAGCCTCTAGGAAAGAAGATGGGTGCGCCGTATATTATCACTGTGACTAAGTATTTAACCAGATGGGCAAAGGCACAATTCGTGAAGGAATGTACAGGGAAACAACAATGAAGTTCCTATTTGAATATGTTCTGACTAGGTTTGGTTGTCCTAAGATTTTGATGAGTGATCGCAGTACACACTTCCTTAATGAAACGGTCAGTGTGCTAACAAAAGAATTCCAAGTTTATCATAAAAAGAGCACACTATATCACCCTCATGCTAATGAGATGGTGGAAGCGTTTAATAAGATACTGGAGAATGTGATAACAAAGGTTTGCAATGCGCAGAGGAGTGATTGGGACATGTGTGTACGAGTAGTGTTATGGGCTTATAAAACTACTTGTAAGAAGCTGACTGGACATACACCTTTTCGACTGGTCTATGTAGTAGAAGTAGTAATGCCAATGGAATATATTGTGCCTTGTCTACACATAGCGACGTTCATAGGTATGGCGGACCACGAAGCCTTAGAAGAAAGGCTCGCGCAACTGAAAAAGCTGGAGGAAGATAGATTCTTGATTGGATTCCATCAAGAAGTTCAGAAGGAGCGTGAAAAGGCATGACATGATCGGCACATCAAACTGCACACCTTCAAGGTAAACGATTTAGTTTTATTATATGACAAGAAGTTTGATAAATTTCCAGGAAAATTTCAGATGCATTGGCTGGGGCCATATGTGATCAAGGAGATTACCGATGGTGGAATAGTTTAGCTTGTGAAATTGAATGGAGATCCATTTCCCAGAAAGGTAAATGGCTGTTGATTGAAGCCATAGACTGGGGATCTTGCCAAATGACTATATGATGGTAGCACAGTCTTAGTGCTCCAGGCAACTGCAAGGAGGCACGAGATTATAAACTACACTACCCGGGTTATAGAGCTACACGATCAGGGGCCTGCGTGGGACAGACATGTGTCACAATGTCAGCAAACACGCAAAGGGAGCTTCGCTACAGGACGAGATACCACTCAACATAGCTAGGAAGTGATTGTTACTGTCACTGTTCATGATTTGACAGTGAGAAAATGACTAAGAGGAGTGGGGGGGCATAATTTAAGGCTGAATTCGATTGTTATAAAAAAGCTGCTATGCCTGGTGCATGACGGGTGCTTGTGGTTGGAAGGGCCGATACCAATCATGGATATGCTGATCCATCAGATCACCTTGCTACCACATTTAGGATTAAATCCGGCCAAGGAATTTGGCGAAAAGACAGGCGAGCATGACCTTGCTGAGAGGATGAAGGGAAAGTTCATACTTGTCAAGAAAGTGCACAGGTATTCTATTTCTAGCATTACTGACCCTGCGGTGAAGGTGGTCACCTAGATCCTGGCTAGAAAAATAATGGGAAAGCGTCGTGCGGACAAGGTTCCGACACCAGTTGTTTCACTAGCGACCGAGTGCGCAGAGGGCGTACAATTCAACTGGGCGCACTACCTGTGCAGCAAATTCCTCACGAACTGAAGGGAGGCACAGGACCAGAGAAAAAAAATTCATTATTCATTGATTTTACTGTCAATTGTGCTGGTTGCATGGAAGTTGTTGGAGGACAGCCAATTTCCTCCTATTGAAACAAATTTGCCAGAAGTGGAAAAATTCGCATCGTTGTGGGCTACCAAGGATGCTGAGTGGGTCGAGGAGAGCAAAGTGTTTTGGGTATTGAAGAAAATGAACATTAATATGGCCATCAACCAGAAGCCACAGTTGTCACCAACTATCACTGAGAAGTTTTCTAGGTATGCAGAGTTCAAAGAAAACTTCCACTGTATTTCCATTCAGGCGAGAAAGGATCTAAAACAAAAGTGGTATGATTTACCATATATAGCGATGAATGATGTCATTGCAACAGTCCTCGAGTTGTGGCCAGGAAATTGGCGCAAAACATCAGATTTGTCCACCGGGACTAGTAAGTCTATCGAAAAGCAGAAAAAAGAAGCGGCCCAATTGAAAAATCAGTAGTTGACTGAAAAGAGAAAGAAGGAGACTGAGGAGGAGGCACGTGCAGAATAAGAGCACACTGCTAAGGGACAAGCAGTGTAGGAAGAGCGTGGCTCTGATAGAAGCCAAAAATACCCTTCATCACAGATGGAGGAAGAACAACACTTAGAACAAGGTGGTGGAGATTTGGAAAGCACTCCCTTCCTGGTGAAGCGGAACATGGAATAAGAAAAAGAAGGTCTGTGGAAGAAGACCAAGGTCTCTAAGTCATCACTCAACCTAATCACCTTGACAGAAGGTGACTTAGATGAAATTGGTGACAAGGTAAGGGATGCGACTACAGAACTACTGCAACAGTTTGAGCAATAGCAGAAGCAGACACTAAGTGCCATACAAACAGGTTTACGTGAGCTACAGGTCCAAACAACCAGACTGTAGAAAGGTGAAGGACAGAGCCACGTGACATCAACTAGTTTGGCATTGGGGACCACTCAAGCCACAGAGTTGGTTCGATCCTTGGATCTCTAGGAAATCGCACTATCGAATGGATCTTTGAGCATGGAGGTGGAAGCTGACAAGGCTACTGTTAGTGCATTAAGGAATGTTGGCCTCAACTTGGTCGCGCTCCCCAGTGAATTCCTTCACACACTACAAGAAGGTGTGATTGAAGAGCTTAAGGCCTGAGAGTAGTGCATGCTGAGCATGACCAGTGAGCAAAAAATCAACAATGAACAGATATTTGTTAAGAAGACAGCCACGCTAGAAGCATGGAAGAAGGTTCAAGAGAAGAATGAGCACACCGCAATAGTAGTAGTTGAAGCATGCAAAACTGTTCTGGAACTGCATATCCTAGAAGAAGCATCGATGGAAGCCAAGATTCAGAAGTTGGCTACAGGTGTTCATGATGCAAAGACCGAGATGGCCAAGGTTCAGTTTGAGTAGAACCTGAAAATTATAGAGCTTGAGTTTAAGACACAACCTTCAACTCCACCAGAGGTCAAAGAATAGTTTGAAGCTATTGTGATGGATGGAGTCATTGCATTAGATGCTGCAGTGACGGAATGCACTATGCTCTTTGAGTAGTCTATGGAGCTAATCACGAGTTTTCAAGAAGATCCTAACATGCAGAGGTTGAACACAGAGGCCCGGGAACTGTAGCAATATTATGATGAATCAAAGGCGATAGTGCGCACCGTCGTTGTCATGTAGAGATTGGCAAAGCTGCAGGAGGCAAATCAACTGCAAGAATGGGTGGATGAAGTGCAGTGGAAAGAGGCAGTCCTCAAGGCCAGATTGGGGCCTTGGTTGGAGTAGGCCTATGTGATCTCTGTCACCATTGGGGAGAATTTGGCTAGCCTGTAGAGAACACAACAGAAGATGTAGGAAGATAGCTCAAGACCAACAACAGAGAAACTGGTGGAACAGGTCAAGCAGGCAGCCACGTAGAGCACAACTAAGGTAGCAATGACATAAGTATAGCTGGGAGGTCTTCGCAATAAGATCTCCACCCCAGCAGAGTGGCTTGGGGGTGAGTCACGATATTTGTGTTAGGGGCCTGTTGGGACAGGGTCCCCTAAGGAAATTTTTTGGGGCTGAAAGCCCAAGTTTTTGTATATAAAGAGTAAAGTCTCCACAAGATGTGGTCGTGGAGAACGTAGATGTAATGTGTCATAAAGCGTTTTTACCCTTATTTTATGTAAGGTGTGTCGGCTTTATATGATCTACCCATGGTTCGTGGACCATGGGATTGTATAAAATGGAAAGTCTCAGAAGAGTCTAAGGCAGTTTTTGGTAGCTAATGATATGAATGTAATGGGTCAGTAAAAGAGGTGATAGAAGAGTCTTAGAGTAGAAGAGAGGCTCTTCATCTATGTGTAGAGGCCTAGAATAGAGTCTGTAGCTGAGTGCATAGACCCCCGCAACTAAGTGCACAGGGTAGTTTGAGTCTGTAAGAAGATCTGAAGCATTAATAGAGAGATTATTTTGGAAATATCTATGTTTTGTCCTTTTACTTCTGTTATGAATGAATGCGATTATGTTATGATGAATAGTGGGTTTATGATTTAATGTTGTCTTTGATGCGCGAAACTATACATTTCACATGGTTATACTAACACAAGTCATAATATCTGTTTACGCGAAGAATATATTAATGCAAGTTAAATTTATTAGATACTTAAGTCGATCTGGGTTATAACAGACTTAGGAGGGATTACAAATGCACGTAAGTGGTTGATTCACCTATTTAGGGTCTGCGAAAGATAGTCACAAACATTTTTGAAGGCCTAGAGGTTGATAAGAGGGTGTTATATCGATAAGACTCAAGGGATTATCAATCTACGCAGAGGAAGGTTTAGGGTATAAGATGACATCATAACCATCTTTGGGTGTGGAAACTTGGTTCCAGCATCCCCCCATGCTACTTCGGGTGAGACTTCAACCCGCGCTCCACGTATTGATGTTGAAAGGGCCAATAATATAGGGATTTGTTTGGCAAACTTAACGCTGAACCTAGTTCACGAACCCCTAAGCCAACATGATGGAATGAAACTTAAAGCTAAAGTTAAATATTTCATTGTCTAAACATTATACACTTGCTATATGTATGTGTGCTCCTAATTAAGAACTATGGTCTAGATGCCCATGTGGCTTTTCCCCATGATAACTCAACCATAGGGGAAGTCACTAGATTCACATGGCACACACATTCTACTATCAAAATTTCTTAAGGTAATCCAAAGAATAAGGTTTATAGATGGAAAAATGAATACGGTTGCTTTCCCTTTTCCCTACTCATTTTTGTTTGGTCTTCCTTTCTTTTACCACTGGGGCTCAGATCTACAAAGGACCATATGAGGTTTTGAACCTTAACCATTACTCTTATACTTGTATTCTTTTTAATTTCCATACAAGTGTTGTCTGTGGTGGCTTCCGTTTGATACAAAAATCATCATCCACATATCTGAATGCAATGGTGTTTAGAGGTAATACATTGTCTCATCATTGAAAACCTTAATACATTATTAATAGGAAGTTTCCATAATCATAAATCTCATATTAACCTTGGACATGAATTCACAAGATGCACAACCAAGTATTTTCATCATAAAAATACCCAAATGACAATTTTCCACCACTACTAGGTTGTGCTTAGGCTTAGGCTAGCCCTATCGTAGATGCAAAAACAATCTACCCAAAGGTAGAATGTTTTCACTAAGATTATGTAAGATTCAATCAAGCCTTGACACCACTTGAGACACTATGGCTCCCATAATTAGCTTTTACATAAAACCTACCATAAATTTTGAATAAAATTTTTGATAAAAACTAATCTCCATGGTGGTCTCGAGTATTGCAGCAATGATGCTGCAACTCCTGGGACTCCCTTCTTTACTTTTATCAACCCGGTAGTTCATAACAAACTTGGAAGCGATGGTGCTGTATGCACAAGTACTAGCTCTTGCCGTAGCTGTCACTTGGTCAGCTGGCACAAGTCTGCTAGGGGCTTAAGCCAACTTCTATGAGCTCTGAGAAGAAGATTTTTAACTGATGGATGGAAGCTAACTCGAAGGAAGCTAATCTACTTGCGGAAAGAAACTGAAAAGCTTGAAAGAAAACACAAACCCTAGCAAACCCTAATTTTACCAGCTAGCCCTACTGATGTAAGAAAGAGGATGAAAGCTACTGGGAGAGATGCCATTGACTCCTAAGAAGGTAAAATTCATGTGTATAAGCTACTTCTATGGTAAAATATGAAGAAAACATATTTTTGTATTTTTGAATAAGTTGTCAGAATTATCATGCATGTGATTTAACTGTTTTTGACGATGCAGAGGTGGAATGGCGAGAGGAAATTCTTGCAGGAGGTCAGGAAGGTTCAGAGAGGGCCTAAGGAGTCCCTAACACCCTTCCAGAGAGTTTCATAGAGTTTGGTTATCAAGAAACCGCTGTCGTGAGCTTCTATAGGAAGTCTGCAGGGGTTCTACAGGATGTTCTGGAATTTCTACAGGATGTCTGTAATTTTCTACAAGATGTTCAGAAATGGGATTTTGGAGGATGGATGGAGGAAAAAAGATGAAGGAGTGGGTATGGAGGTGAGATAAGGGTGTGAGGAGGTCTAGGGATTGGTGAATGGAGCTGAGGAGTGGCAAGGAGGGTTGGATTTGTTCAAGGAGGAGTGGAGAAATGTTGCAAAAAAATATGGGAATTAGGGCAAAGTGAGAAAATGGCGAACGTGAGGCAAGAACCCGGGCTGGAGGATGGAGCAGGCAGGATTGATGGAGTACAGGCAGATGAAGAAGTACTACAGGTGCTCTGTAAGTTATTTTTCGAATTGGAAAAACGAGGACTTGGAAAATCAAAGACCTAATTACTTTGACCTAATTTTACCTAGGTAACAGCAAAGAAAATGAATAGAAGTCTATTTGCAACAAAATCATGTGAAGTAACTATGCAAATAAGCAATCATGGACCTAAACATGTAACCACAACTGATATCAACTTCGACAAATGAGAATCTAACACTAATAATTGCATGGTGAAGCAAAGACAATGTTTTTGTTGGTAGCAAGGTCACCTTTGTCCCAACTCACGATCCCACTGAGGGAGAGGTGAGATCAGAGGTGCTTGATGGCCTTTTTCTGAAGATCTTCCCTGTTATTAACCTATCAAATCAATCTGAACATGAAAAACCTTTCTAATCATCAACCATGACCTAAGTAACCAGCAAGATGTTAATCTACTTAACAGAAATTATTTTGCAAAGACATAAAAAGCAAATAACAATACACAAAGGAAATCTTGGCACTTGGGTTGGGCCCAACCCCAAGAGCTACAAGCTCCTAAGGAAACTCAGAATTGATGCCAAATAAAGCTACTTCCCATTACTTAAAAATAACCATGTTCACAAGAAAGTTATACAATAGCAGCTACAAAATGAGCTGAGAAAATAACAACACTCTAGTGAAAAATAAAAACAGTCCAAAAAGTAACCTATGAAGGCTGAAAGCCTTCCTATTTATGCACGACGAGGGTCCTGAATAGCCCTCCTTGACTCAAGGGGCTCAGCTGTTCAAACTGCCAGTAAACAATCACTTTTCACAAAGCTGCTCGGTTGCCTTTAGGATTCATTTTGGTGGCCTGTTGAGCTCCAAGTTGAGGGTGGATATTTCGAGGAAGGGCCATTTAATGCAAGAGACGCCCTTCCTATGAATCCTCACCCTTGTTCCTTCATGATTGACTGTCATTTGGCTCATAATTGCTTGGCCTTGGTCCCAAAATTCGTCCAAAAATCTGCATTAACGGCGTGTTAGCCTCCTCGGTCAAGTGACTATCCTTATTCATTCAACTAATATAAACATACTCAAAAAACATGCATAAACTATGAAAAATGGTGGATTGATGAAGAAAAACTATGCAAAATGAGCCCAATAAGTTACCCAATTCTGGGGCTCATCATCACCCGCCTGCTGAATGGGTTGCTCATCCTCTGAGCAACTAATCCAGCTCATCATCCTTGATTGCCTTGACTGCCTCCCTCACATCCCAGGCCTCTGAGGTGATATCTTCTATACGGTCATGAAATCCTGCTTTTCTTTCCACTTCTTCCCACTACCTATGTTCCTCCTCTTCTTTAACTCCTTCCAGCAGCCCCAAAAGCAAGGGAGGACTGAACTTGAGGCCGATCCAGTTGGCCTGAAGATTATGCATGGACTGTTTGTAGAGGGGTACTCTGGCCAAGGCCTCCCTCATCCTTGTCGACAAGTGATATTCTCTTATTTTTAGGTTGTGGGACAGTGAATTCCACCTCTGGGAGCAAGCATGAACACAGTTATCTCCCAACAGTCTCTCCATGTCCTCGAAATGGGCTATGGCTTGAGCTTGTCTCTTAATATAATCTGGTAGGGCCTGAGCATCATTGGCCAAGTGCTAGTGGGTGTATACTAGTGCTGAGGGATCCTCCGGCTCTACTCTAATTAGTAGTGGTTCCTTTAGTTCCTTGTCCATAACATTTCGGACCTCTGCTACTCTCTTTTCTTCATGATTTAGCCAAGAGGCCATGGCCATAAGTTGCACGTCTCCTACTGTAGCATTGGGATCCCACAAATTCAGGTCGGGAAGGGCCAAATTGTGTAGGTAGAACTCTGATAGTTTGGCCTTGTCCTCTTATGAGCTACTGTCACATAAAGCCATGAATTGATGGTAATTTTGAAATGGAGTGATGCCCCTTTGGGCCAAGGTGTTGATCTGAAACTGCAACCACTGATTCTTAAGGTATAGGGTGTATGATTTAGTAGGTTGCCTACATTGTAGAGCTTCCATTGCCAAGTTGGCCATGCAGGCCAGTTGGGCCTCCTTTTCTTGCACCTACTGTTTCAAAGACTGTATCTCCTATGCTGCTTGCAATTCCTTCTCCTGTAGCTGTCTAGCCAGTGCCTCTATTTCAGCCTGCGACCCATCTCTCTTCTATTGTTCATCAGGGGTTTCTTTGTCTGTTGTGGGCTCCTCCTGTTACTGCTATTCTCCCAAGGTGTGGGGCTTGTCTTCCTTAGAGTGTCCCTGTGACTGTAGCTGCTGTTTAAGCAGCTTGTTTTCTTCCTGTAGCTTGACCCATTGGCTGCTTTCTACATGCCGTACCATGACAAATTCTTTCCTTGCCTCTTTGAGTTGTTCCTCCAAGGGACCTATATCTGCCACACCCTTGGACTTGGCAATTTTCATCCAAGTGTGGGTCCTCACTCTCTCTTCCTCCAGTGCAAAGAAGAGTGGCACTGCAAATTTTTGGGGAATTATCTTTCCGGCCTCTAACAGGTTATAGTAGGAGCCCAAGCTGGGCTGGGGGCTTGGTTCCATAATGTTCTCAGTCTTTTCTTCCTCCTGGGATGATTGAGCTACCTTTTCTTCCAATTCTTTGGTCTCCTTTAGCCTAGCCAACGTTTCCTGTAGAATTGTCTCAGCATCATGTAGAGAGGTCTTTGTTTCCATCGTTTTAATCCTTTCTCTCCAGGTGGACGTTTTCGGGCTTCCCCATTCAAAGGTGATGGATGCCTTTGAGGGAGACCTTTCCTTTTGTTTAATTGGGGTGTCCACAATCGTAATTGGATCTTTTGACTGTGGCTGGGGTCTGTCAGCTTTTATCCTCGTGCTCCTTCTTGCCTTAAAATACATGGAAGGCTCCCTTTTTCGCTTCCTCTTCTATTTTGGAGATGTGCTTAAGGAAACCAGCATAGCTACTGCCTCCGTGGCCAAAATCTCAGGTGATTTCTCCTTTTGTTGCTCTGTTTCCATACTTCCTGTAGAAACTGTTTCGACTGGTTTCAGGCTTCCTGTAGAAATTGTTTTCACGCTTCCTGTAGAATCTGTTTTCATGCTTCTTGTAGAAACTATTTCGGTCTATTTGGCTAGATGTGTCTTTTCTTTTAATTCCTATTTGGTTTCCTTGGTTGTTCCCTCCTTCGTTTGGACCTTTTTAGTCCTCTCTTCTTTGTTCTGCAATCGTGTTTCCCTGGGTGTTTGTGCCATTGTTTCTCCCACAGTTTTAGGCTCAGCAACTTGGCCTTTTCCTCATTTATCTTTCAGTTCTTTCTGTGGTGGTCTGTCCTGTGTTTATTTGCCACTAACTTTCTCTCCTTCCTTAGTTTTTTCCTTTTCTTCACTACTGGATGAGGTGAATTCCTCGGCAAGAATTTGAATATCATCATCTCTGGACATGTTGTGGAAAACTTCTAGGAGAGGGGGACAGTGTAGGTGTGGAGGGCGTCTTCTACTAAAAGCTTGATGAGCCCATGATGGGCTAATTGGTCTGGTGTCCCTTCCTTCAATTTCATGCCACATTCAATTAAGGATTGCAGAAGAAAATAAGGGATGCTCAACTTTTGTTCTGGAGGTAGATCCAACCCATGTCTTAGTTCTCTCAACAACCGGAAATGATAGTCGTAGACGATACTGAACCGCCTCTCACAAGTAATGTATTTCATGGTTTGGGGACTGGCTTCACTCCAAAGAGGATGTAGGCTGGCTCTCCAGACCCTGTTCTTGTCTTCTGCAAATTGTTCATCAGGTAGGAAGAATTCCTTCTTGGCTTTTTGGCCCAATTCCCTCTCCTCTTTTCTCCAGGGTATCCCTAATGGCAGACCAGTAACTCGACTAATGAGTTCAGGGGTAAGCTTTAGGGTCAACCCTCTGAAGTTCACTATGGCCTGTGTCTTTGATTTAGGTTGCAGTGACATTAAGAATTCCTCTGTTATCTCATCATCATGTCCCTGAATTTTGTCACAAAAAGTCATCCAGTTGGCACGGGTGAAGAGGTTCACCACCTCAGGATTTTCACGCAGTTTACTGGAATCCAAGGGTTCCTTCCTGATAAACCCCCCTGGCATGGTGAGAGTGCTCTGTTTTAATGCTCTGAGCAGAAAGGGACTGTTGTTTTATGGTTTCCTCCTTTGAAATTTAGGAAAGGATCTCTTGGGTGTTTAGATTTCAATCTGCACCAATTCCCTGGTTCTAATGTTTTTGCTGCCCAAAACTCTGTTGTCTGAGTATAGAAGGAAGAATCAGGTTTTCACATACAGGACATAGAGCTCAATTTTCATCCCAGCATGCATACAACCATGTAAGTTCAAATTCTTCACACACAGGTTAGCCCTCATAGTGCTTTATCTTTTCTACAGGAAATTTTTTTAACAGGAACCATGGAGGAGAATGTTGTTGTAGAACCGACTAAGGAATTCCATGCAACACACAGGAAAACTATTGTTTTTGGCTCACAGGTATACTTATCTCTAATTCTCCTACTCTAGACAGTTCAATTCACCACCTTTCGAAATATACCATGCATGAAAATGTGTTTTCGAGCCTACCTCTCTCAGAACTCCAAATTCAACATAGAAAAGTCCAGGTTTCTCTGCTCCGGAAGGCTATGCCATACTTCCTGTAGAACTTCTTCCTGTAGAACGCTTGGCTGGCTTCTGTAGGATGTCACTGTGCCTCTAAACAAGCTCAGTACACGGGAGAATTTTGAAACAGGCCGAAAAGCTCAGTGAATGATGACAGGTTAACAGATTGCAGAAGCGGAGGATGAGTACTTCGGCCAAGGACGTTGCAAGTGCAAATGAGCAACGGGTGTGTGAGTCTTCATCCAAACATTTTTGAAGTGCGGCGCAATTCATGGCGAGGGGGTGAGGTGGCCGGGACGAACCCTTATCCAATGTCATAGCCATCATTTCTCTGCGTGTCCCTAGCCGCCATTACCTCCCCTCTGCGATTAACAGCCGCCACCACTGCCAGTCCGCCGATTTCCCCCGAATGGACACTCCACACGTGTCGGCTGCATGGCTCGTTGGCGATTTTGAATGTAACTGAGCTTGTTTGGATCCCACGAAGCCATGTAACTGGCTGAGGGTGGCCAGTTTGAGTGGCCCCCGATCCTTGTTCAATCCGAACCATTTTCACAGACATGTAGTTTCTGAAATATAGTTTATGTAATTGACGAATAAGGTTAGACACTTACCTGCGTGGCCGTGGATGCGCTATGCAGACTTTGGGTCTCAGAATCACTGCCTCGCTTGCTGTTGCCTCATGCACGGGTGTTAGAGCCCATTCTCTCATTTGTTGAATTTGGATGCATGGCTTTGAAATCTGATCCTTCAGTTGTAAATGCTGCATGCACAGGTTCTGGTTGATTTCAGTTGCCGAGGATGTTCTCACATCCATGGGGAGTCTTTTTACACATTCCTTTTGTTGGTCTCGGCTGCCCCTGCCTTTAGAGTATGTCTTCCAGAGGGATTAGCTGCTACAGGATTCCTGTAAGATGTCCTGTAGCTGCTTCTCCTCTTCGGATGCAGGCTAAACGAGAAGGGCTACATTCATTGATGAAGAGTCTAGATGGAGCTTGAATAGGTAGAGTGTGTGAGCCTTTGCTGCTTGACTTGTCACTTGGAAAAAAATTTCAATTTGAGGAAAATAGGGCTCTTTGTATGACTTGTGCAGGAACACATAACCAGGTGGGTGCAATGGAGGTGGAAAGAGATGAAACAGGGTGCCATATGGTGATGGGTTGAATAGAGGGGTGGCTACAGGCCTAAAAAACTGATCCCAACCATCAGATCCCCTTTCAAAATTGAATTTGGCTTGCCCGAAGGTTCTACAGGATGTTTCCTGTAGAAATATAGAACTTCCTATAGAAGGTGGAATCTCGACCCGAAATGTGATAAAATTCCAGGAAAGGTAAGTGGCCATGTAGGGAGTGTTTGTAGGGATGTCCTAGAGCCTAGTACAAACCCCTATCCTCGTTTTGCGTGCCCCTCTTTACCTGCAATTTATTCCCTGCAACCTACAATTATTTTACAGAGTTTAGGCTTGTTTTCTTTTCCCTTTTTTTTCTCTTTCTTTTTTTTTTCCCTTTTTTTTTTGTTGAGGGATAGCTAGGGCACCTCCATGAGGTTTTCACCCTCGCTATCTACCCTGGGTGCCTCAAAGAGGTTTTCACCCAAGGATATTCTTTTTATTCCATTTATTTTTTATTTTTCAAGAGACAGCTGGGGCGCCTCCATGAGGTTTTCACCCAAGGATCTTTTTTTTTTTGATGATGATCCTGGGTGCCTTAGAGAGGTTTTCACCCAAGGATCTTTTTTTTTTTTTTTTGATGATGATCAAGGTGTCGGTGGAATAGAGGCAGGGCCCTGCTCCACTACCAGCACTGATTTTTCCAAAGTTTCAATGAACTCTTGCCTCGAAAGAGGTTTCCTGTAGATCTTCAATCGATGCCCATTGACGAGCATGGGGATGGCTTCTTTATCAATGGTCCTGATAAGGACTGAACCATTGTCATTACATTTCTCCACTGTATATGGTCCTAACCATCTTGTCCTCAGCTTCCCTTTGAAGTCCTTGTATCTTGAGTCATATAGCAGTGTCCAAACTCCTGGCTAGAATTGCTTCTCATTAAGGTGTCGATCATGCCATATCTTCCTCTGAAGTTGGACTGCTTCTGAGTGGAGGAGGGCCTACATTTCTATTCATCTTATCCATTCAGCTGTAGTAATATTTCACGTTGAGCACGGCTGAGATCTAGGTCTAGTTGAGCTACCACCCTCAATGTGTTGTACTCGAACTCTATAGATAGCAAAGCTTTCTTCCTGTAGACCAAGTCATAAGGTGTGAAGCCTGTTGTAGTTTTCCAAGTGGTGTTGTAGGCCCAGGTGGCCTCAACAAGGCGATCTTCCCAATCCTTTCTGCTGCTGCTCACCACCTTAGTCAAAATCTCTTCCAATGCTCTATTAGTGACTTCGACTTGCCCATTTGATTATGGATGATATGGGGTGGAAGTTCTGTGCTTTATCTTGTGGGAGTGAGCGGGTCTTTAATCAAGTTAGAGGTGAACTGGCTTCCTTGATCGGTGACTAACTCCCTTGGGTAGCCAAACTTGTAGAAGATATTTTCCCTTAAAATCTCAACCACTTTCTCTTCTGTTGCTGCCTTGATCACCTTTGTTTCTGCCCACTTTGTCAGGTAGTCGGTGCACACAATTATGTAAGACCTTTGCTTTGAAGGAGGGTTGATAGGACCCACAAAATCCATGCCCCACTTCTCAAATGGCTCGAAGGTCACTTGACGTTGGAGGGGCATTTCATCCCTTGGAGTCGGTTTCCCCATCCTTTGACATCGGTTGCACTGGCTGATGTATCTTCTGACATCTTGAAGAAGAGTAGGCCAATAGTAGCTTGCCTGTAGAATTTTGAAGGCAGTCCTTTTTGCTGCAAAGTGGCCTCCACAGGGTCCATCGTGACAGGTTAGGAGGTTGTCAAAGACTTCCTCCTCCCTAACACAATGCCTCAAGATCTGATCTGGGCCAAGTTTAAACAGGTTTCCCTAGATCCAAGTGAATGGGGCACTCTTCCTCACAATTATACTCTTCTCCTTTGAGGATAGTTGCGGAGGGAACTGTGCTGAGACCAAGTAGTTTTCTATATCAAAAAACCATGGAGAGAGTACTGAGATAGCAAACAGGTGTTCATCTGGCATTTGGTCATCTACTTTCCCTTCTTCACCTGTAGGCAAATCAAATCTAGACAACAAGTCAGCAATCGACAATAGTCAAATCAAATTGCTGCAACAAAAGTAACCATATAACGATACGAGCATTTACATCAAGCTTATTCATTAGATATCTAATCGCAAAATGATCAGTGTGTACAAATGTTTGATAACTAGTGATGTAGTGTCTGAACTTGTTCAGGGAATGGACTACAGCTAGGAACTCTTTCTCAGTTATAGTATAGTTCATCTTTGCCTTAGACAGGTTTTTGCTGACAAAGTATATGGCATATGGTAGTTTCTCCTCAATTTGTCCTAAGGCTGCCTCTATGGCTTTGTTCGAGGCATCAGTGTGGATGTGGAAAGGTAGGGCCCAATTTGGACCTCTCAAGATCGGGGAAGATACCAGCTTATCTTTCAACTCATCCAGAGCCCCTTGGTAGTCGTCAGTCCATTTAAACTCAACATCTTTCCCTAATAGGCTAAACAATGGTGATGCTAGCTTACTAAAATCTTTGATGAATCTTCTATAATATCCTGCCAAGCCTAGAAAACTCCGAACATCTCTAACTTTTTAAGGAGGTGGTACCTTTTGGATGATAACAATCTTGTTAGGATCCACCTGTAATCCTTGCTGAGAAATTGTGTAACCTAGCACAGTCCCTTCAGTCATTAGGAATTCACATTTTTTGGGACTGCGGGACAGGTTCATCTCAATACACTTGGTTAAAACTTTTCCCAGGTTAGTCAATGCTTCTTGGAAGTTGGACCCATAAGGAGTAAAGTCATCCATATAGATTTCCACTGAATCGTGGGAGTAAAAAAATAGACAGAGAACAAACTAATTGTGTATATGTTCGTATAAACAAGAAGGAAAATGGTGGGCTTGTGCAGGCTTTTGGAGGGGGCCTACCTAGCATCTCTCACTGAGGAGAGTGCACATGGGTGATGCGTAGTTGCGAGAAGTTTAAATAATTTTAGTAGTAATATTACATACATATCTGCCTAGGGGATCGATTTACTATGTGATTATGTGGATCCATTATAATAGAATCTAAAACTTTCATCTGAACATATATAATAGGCACACTACAAAACTAGTATAATTTAGCTTGATCAACTCTTGGTAGACTTAAATGCTTTTTTGTTTTGATCTATTTGGAGTTATGATCCCCAATTATATATTATCATGGTAAACCCGACCCCACTTTAAAGTAAAGTTGGGGATGTTAAGCCAACCAATTCATACACATAATGTGGGAAAATGATGTTTTGAACCTAGGTCATTATTGTGGCTACCCCCCTCTTAACTTCTAGATGGAACCTCGACGGAGAGCTTGAACAACCAATTTCAATATCTTATTTTTAATTATTTTTCCATGTATTTTCACCATTCTTCATATAGGCCAAACAGTTATGCTTTGTCATGTTGATTATGTGGCTATATAATTTTTTTCATATTATGCTTGATTTTTCTTTATCTTTGTTCAATGTAGTTTATGGCTCTTCTTAATTATCCTTTTCCTCACTTAGAAGCTGAAGGATGATTTTATAAAATTGGCACAGACATGTCCATACCAAACATTGTTGGGTTCTCTTATGTTTTGTTCTCCTCATCTTATGGATTAGGTTTAGTTTCAGATTAAGTAGAAGCTCCCTTTTACTCGACTTATTTTTTCTTAGGCTGATATCTAAGAATTATTTGTCCATGTGTTCCTCAATGCTTTTGTTACTTTCCTCATATGTTTGTAAAATTAAAGTGGGTTGTCACCCATTAAATGCTCTTTTGCAATTTTTGGCATCCTTCCTTGCTATCTTCTAGTTGGTGTACGGATTTAAAGCATCTTTCTTCTTCATTGTTGGGAAATTTATTGATATTTTCCACATTCAAAATAAGGCCTACATTTCAAGGGAGTATTTTTGTAGTGTATTGTTTACTTCTAAGCATGGTCAAGGAGTTTTAAATTAAGAGAAGATGGTAACCCCTCCATTTCTAGATCGATTATAGCATATTTGGCTATCCCCTTATCATTTCTAACTTCTAAAACTTTCAACAGTTTTCTTGAGTTATTATTTGTGCTTTCAAAGAGTGATTCTTCACTAGGATCCCAAATATAAGTTTGGCAGGCTTACTGGAACATAGGCTATGAAGGTGGAGTTTTACAACGGATCAAATCTTTCTTTCAAATATTATCTATCTTCCCTAAATGACCCATCAACCTGCTTTGAATACATTATCCCATACTTTTAAATCAAGAAAAACACTATGAAGTTCTCTCGGGTTAGCATGGTTACATTTGTTGCTTCTTAGCTACATCCTTTGACACAAGGACAAATAGAACCCCTAAAATAAGACATAGGGGATGTGAAAATATATAAGTTTATTTATATGTATGAAATAAAAAAATATTAAAATTACAGAAAAAATAAGACATGCAGACATAAGGAGCTACATCAAACACATGGTGAGACACTTTATTGATCTGTTGGGACATAATTCTGACACATCTAAGACATCCGAACAGATTTTTGAAATTTTTTGGTGCCTTGACTATTGTATATGTAGGGGTAGTTTGGGCTAGACTATTTGACACATGTCAGGCATGCAAGCTTGCATGCTAATGAATCCAGATGTCCAACATGTGGATTTATGGGGATTTTAATTTCTTTATATTCAACTTAGTATGGCTTTAATAAGAAGACCTTACTCACATGCTTTTGCATTATGTGGTTTTTCTCTAGTTGACAGTGACATCTAAGATGGTTTTGATTTCAAAACAAATTTGGATTCTTCTACTTATTGAAAAACAATCTTATCTTTAAGTGCAGATAAAGCTTTTGCTTTGACTCTTCTGGGAAAAAATTTTGGTAACTCTTTATGGTCATATGAATTTTGGAGAGTAAATTTAAGTCTTTCTCCCCTTCCATGCAATAGGATTTGTTGTGGTTTGTTGGGATCTAAGTATGCTCATAAGGAGTAGGGGATGGTCAAAACATAGCCCAATTCTCAATGACATATCGATGTTTATCAATTAGGCTTCAACCTTCAAGGTGCTATATCCCATTATTTCTACCTCTTGAATGTCCAGCATTAGGCCTATCAACCTACTGAGCTGCCTTATTGCTTACAAAAGCCTCTATGCTTTTTATGTAGCATTACAACTGGTTTGGATGCCCACATGGTTTTGGAAATTGTTGGCTTGATTTTTCCATGTTTTGGTCCTGCCTTAAAATAAAACCCCTTTGCAATACTTTTCATGTCTTTTTTGTTTTTACTTTTTTGTAAAGTAAAAATCTATTTAAGCCTTGAAGAAAGACATCATAGCAGTTTATGATTTTCCTTAGTTTTCCTCTTGGGAAACCAAACCAATGACAAAAGATTAAATTTTCCAACATCTAAAGAAATTGTCTTTGAAATTTCATCAAAGAAACAAAAAAACTATACCATAGGGCTGGAAAGCTTGATCTATCAACTAACTTAGAAATGAAAAATTGACAACAGTAACTTAAAAAACTAAAATAATTAGCAATTTTCATTTGGATTTGAAAATTTTTGAAGCATTCATCGTTATTGGCTCCTTTCTACTACCATTAGAACATCTAGGATCCTGGGGGAAGACTTATATGTTCTTCAAAATTACCTAGACCCCTATCTAGGTTCCTGATAGTTAGTTGTAACTTGTCGAACATGAGAAGGACTTCCTTTTTGCACTTATTTCAATCTAGAAAGACACATCCAAGAAAGAGATTCAAATGCTAATTGATGTCAAAAATTTATATGTTCTGAGTATAGGAAACTATGGCATGCCCTATATGAGGAACCCAATCAATTATTTCCCAAAGCACTTCAAAGTCTGTCAAATAATAAAATCCCCTAGCTATGTCACATTATACCCGAGTAATTTCTCCTTAATATCTTTTGGAGTATTGGCTAGATACCTTTGGGAAAAGTTTGATGCTCTTTGTTGGGCTCTAGAGCTCCCTTGATCCTGAAAGTAAGCAACCCCTCATTTACTCTTGGTGCGTTGATGAGGTATTAGGAGAAGGTGTAGGATAAGATATGAATAACGTAGAAAGAAAAGATCATTGCCTAGGGAGGGTATTAAGAGAAAATGTAGGATGAGGAGGGGAAAGTAAGGGAGAGCTTGGTCTAGCAATGATAGAATAAAGACAAGAATATTGCAAAATAAGATACATGGCGAGGAAATTATGCAATGTTTATCATGTTATTTAAAATTAGGTCATTTTATTAATGCTTTATTAATAATGCTATTTTTTAGAAATCATATGTGGTTGTGCCATTTATTAAGTATTAGGGGTTCCAATTGAGATTCAATTCTAACTTTTAAAACCATATTTTTTATCCTTTACACTATACCATTTCTTATTACTTTTCCTTGAATTATACATATATTGGCTAGAAAAGTTGCTTACATACATTAATAAAACTTCCCTTTCAACCTAGGGAAATAGGGGATAATCAATCTCCTGATGGAATTGGGGGACAACACAATGTTTAGTTTTATATACCACAATTCTTATGGTCTACAAAAAATAACTAAAATTAATGAGGATGATTCCATGGCCGGTTTGGCAGGATTTTTAAGGCTGATTTGGGCCTTACGATACGTAAATGGATTTGGTTCACCAAGTGTCTTTGTGACAAGACAACAAATTTGTGTGCACCCATAAACAAGCATGGGATTGTCATAGAGATTTATTATTGGAACACGATTTTGGCTTATAATATTGTCTCATGGAGAAGTACAAACATGTAATTTGACAACATCATTGAGAATAATCTCTCTTCTAGTATTCCTTAGCGATCATGTGCAAATACTTGTAGAAAGCTACTTCTCAAGGTCACTTTCACTACAATGTTTAGTGACTGCTTTAGGTGGGAAATCAAAATGGTAGTAAACGAACTCTAAAATGGTACAATTTAGAACTTGGCACTACAAATTTTACAATATTTGCAAGAAATTCTATTTTTGGCTACCTTTGATCTTAACACAAGGTTTAAAAAGGATTCAAAATGGAAATATACTTAAAAAAATTAATTAATTTCTTGGAGCATACCTCTCTATATCATGATAAAATGAATCTAAATCATCTCCACTATTATGATACAATGGGAATCATAATATTTCAATACATACAAAACATAATAATAACATAAAATTCAAAACTAACAAAAACAATATATGTCTTGTGTTTAATTACAAGAGATCACCCGTATTGATAATACAATGAGAGGGCCTGGCATTAAATATAGGTGGTTGGATTTTTCACCTACCAATTAGTGACAAGTCAAATATGCATAGGATTAGACATTGTAATCTAAATAAACTTAACTACATGATGTATGTACACAAACGCCCCATCATAAGTGCAACTTAGGGACATAGGGAAAAGATATTAAATCTCAAAATGGGTCTTGGATACAAGGTCATGATAGGTGCCATGTACAAAGTGTTCAAAAAAAAAAAAATCAAAGAGGGAGAGTGAGATTACCCCCACCTTAGGGACAATTTTCTTCACCCCAAGCAAGGTATGAAGTTGAACATAATGAGACTTTATCAAGGGTTAGCGAAGATGTTAGAAGCCTGCATCTCAGTGTGTGACAACATTGAGAATCAATAATCCTACCATTAATCATCTATTCGATGTAATTCATATGGACTTCTATAGGTTTGGGAAGTTGATTTTCTACTAGCTACCTGATAACATGGATAACACTCTGATTATTGCCCCATATTAGAGTAGGTTGCACTTGTTGAAAACTAGACTTGGTCAAAATATGTTCAATTCAAATAGACTTAGTGGCAGCACTATAAACACCTTGATATTTTGCATCCATAGGAGGAAGGGCATTGAAAACTTTCTCTTTGTTAGGCCAAAAACCAGGACCATAGCCAAGATGAATGACATAGATAGAGTGGGACTTGCAGTAATCAAGATTTCCAACCTAATCAGAGTTAGTATAACCCACTAAATTTGCATTACCATCATAATAATATTAAATACAACTTTGTAATGAAGCTCTTGTGGTTCCTTCATGACTGGGAGACCAACCAAATTCATAGGAGATATCTGGACAATCATGAGTCAAGTACAAAATTCCTCCAATGAGCTGCCGATACAACATAGCATCAACCAAAGGAGTGGGAACACTTGGTTGATAACTTGACCCTTGACAAAAAGGGCATGGGTGTAAATTTGCAATCCAATCTCTGAAATCTGCTAAAGAGATCAAAGACACAATTGAACTGTGATATGCCTATCCTAGATGCAAACTAAAAGAGTTGTTGATACCACATAGTGTCAACCAAAGGAGTGGAAACACTTGGTTGAAAACTTGACACTTGACGAAAAGAGGGTGGGTGTAGATTTGCAATCCATTATGTGAAATCTACTCAAGATATCCAAGGCATACTTGAGTTTGTGAGATGCTTATCATAGATGCAGACCAAGTGATTGGTATCTCAAGAAAGTAGTGAAGGAGCCTCAAGTCTTTCATGTTGAACTATTGATGGAGAGTGGACTTCATATGATTAATGAAGGTAGAAAAATGCCCTACAACATACTATGCCATACTATCCACATAAAAGGAAGAATCATAGCTTGATGGAGATGGAAAATTGTATGATCCATTCTAGAGGTACTTGTTGGCAGTTTTCGGCTGAAGCCATCAATTGTGCCAAATATGTTCAAAATTGCATGCCTCACAAAATATGTCTAGGGGGTGTCCCCAGAAGAAGCCTTGAGAGGATGAAAACCCTCTATTGTCTATCCTAGTGCCTTTGCATACAATGTTGGGCCTAAACCCCCAAAGAAAAATGCAAGGCAATGTACATATAATGTATGGTTTGCATATTTGTTGGTTACCTAGAATATGTTAAAGGTTGTAGATTGCTTGTTCCAGATACACATCATTTAATCAATATGAGTGTTTAATTTGATGAGCATGCCCCTTGGCATCTTGATCTTCACGTGATTTTGCTTATTTTGAATTGACTTCTCAAGCTAATGATTGTGCTCTTGAAGAAATTTGTGATGAAATGTTTCTACCACTTTCTAAGTGGGGTGAAAGTGTACATGCTTAAGTTCACTTAGGTAATACATTAAATCCTTAGTTGGTATATCTGCCAACCAAATTCTTAATTGCATAACTCTTCCTAGTTTGCTATGAATGGAGGGCCTTGCTTTGTATTACGTAAACAACAAATTTGATAGACAATGATATTCTTGTTCCTTAAATTGGTTTTGAGTCTCTATTCTTTTTTTCCAAATTCTGTGGCCTCCACATTCAAAACAAAGAGTGCTGATCAGGCTCACTTATTAGCTTGAACTCCATAAAAACAAGGAAAAACAACAACAAGAGATGCAAAACTGATAGAAAGACTTATGTTGTTGTTCTTCCTTGTCTGTATGGAGCTATATAGGTTTAATTATAAGGATATCACTTGTATCTATGACATAGAAAGTGAGGAGCCCAGTGTTAAATATAGGTGATAGGGTAGTTCACCTACCATGCTGTAATAAGTCAATTATGCACATTGATTAGGCTCTGAACATCAAAGTTAACACAGATAGATCTGAGGGTATAGATGCATAGTTAACATTCCATGGTTGGCTTGGGAAGGTTTTTAAGGCTGATTCAAGCCTTAAGATACATAAATGGATTTGATTTTCCAAATTTGTGTGTGACAAGACAACAAATTTGTGTGCACCCTAAACAAGCATGGGATTTTCATAGATATTTATTATTGGAACACCATTTTGGCTTATAATATTGTCTCATTGAGAAGCAAAAACATGTACTTTGACAACATCATTGAGAAGAAGCTCTCTTCTAATATTCCTTAGAAATCATGTGCTAATACTAGTAGAAATCTACTTCACAAGTTCACTTTCATTGCACTGTTTAGTGACTGCTTAGGTGGGAAATGAAAATGGTAGTAAACGAACTCTAAAATCGTACAGGTTAGAACTTTGCACTACCAATTTTACAATATTTGTAAACAATTCTATTTTTGGCTATCTCTAGTCTTAGAACAAGGTTTCAAAAGGATTGAAAATGGAAAGATAATTGAAAAAATTAATTAATTTCTTGGAGCATACCTCTCTAGATCACGATAAAATGAATCTGAATCATCTCCACTATTACGATACAATGGAAATCGTATTCTTTCAATACATACAAAACATAATAATAACAAAAAATGTAGAACTAATAGAAAATGTAGAACTAACAAAAATAATATATGTCTTGTGTTTAGTTACAAGAGATCACCTATATTTATAATACAGTGAGAGGGGCATGACATTAAATATAGGTGGTTGGCTTGTTCACCTATCAATCAGTGATAAGTCAAATATGCACAATATTAGACATTGTAATCTAAATAAACTTAAATATCGGATGTATGTACACTAATGCCCCATCATAAGTGCAACTGAGGGACATAGGGAAAAGATGTTAAATCTCAAAATGGGTCATGGCTACAAGGTCATGATAGGTACCATGTACAACGTGTTTAGAACAAATAAGATCGGAGAGGGGGAGTGAGATTACCCCCACCTTAGGGACAATTTCCTTCACCCCAAGTAAGGTATGAAGCTGAACATAATGAGGCTTTGTAAAAAGTTAGTGAAGATGTCTGCAACCTGCAACTTAATGTGTGACAATAATGAAAATCAATAATCCTATCATTAATTAACTATTGGATGTAATGCATATGGACTTGTATAGGTTTGGGAAGTTGATGTTCTACTAGCTACCTGGTAACATGGATAACATTCTGATTATTGCCCCATATTAGAGTAGGTTTGTCTTTCTCTAGACTTGGTAAAAATCTATTCAATCGAAATAGACTTAGTGGCAGTGTTATCAACACCTCGGTATTTTGCATCCATAAGAGGAAGGGCATTGACAACTTTCTATTTTCTAGACCAAAAACTAGGACTAGAGCTACGATGAATGACATAATAATAATCAATATTTACAACCTAATCAGTGTTAGTATAACTCACTAAATTCGCATTACCATAAGAAGAATACTTAATGCAACTTTCTAATGAAGCTCATGTGGTTCCTTCATGACTGGGAGACCAACTGATTGCATAGGAGATATCTGGGTGACTGTATGTCAAGTACAAAATGCCTCCAACGAGTTGCCAATACAACATAGTATCAACCAAAGGAGTGGAAACACTTGGTTGACAACTTGACCCCTAAAAAAAAGGGTGTGGGTATAAATTTACAATCCAATCTCTAAAATATGCTAAAGAGATCAAAGGCGCAATTGAATTGTGATATGCCTATCCTAGATGAAAAATAAAAGAGTTGTTGATACCACATAGCGTCAACCAAAGGAGTGGAAACACTTGGTTGAAAATTTGACCCTTGACAAAAAGGGCGTCGGTGTATATTTGCAATCCAATATGTGAAATCTACTCAAGAGATCCAAGGCATACTTGCGTTTGCGAGATGATGATCCTAGATTCAGACCAAGTGATCTATATCTCAAGAAAGTAGTGAAGGAGCCTCAAGTATTTCATGTTGAACTATTGATGGAGAGTGGACTTCATATGATTAATGAAGGTAGGAAAAGGCCCTTTAACATACTATTCCCTACTATCAACAACAAAGGAAGAATCATAGCCTGATGGCGATGGAAAATTGCATGATCCATTCCTGAGGTCCTTTGCTAGCAGTTTTGGGCTGAAGCCATCAGTTGTGCCAAATATGTTCAAAATTGCATGCCTCACAAAAATTGTTTAGGGGGTGTCCCCAGAAGAAGTTTTGAGTGTTGAAAATGCAACAAGATGATGGAGCCTAGTGAAAAGAAGTTGCCTTCACTAAGTGGGCCCGCAGGCTATTTTTGGCACAACGTCTATTTTTAGACTATGTCTATTTTTAGATATATGGATCATGGTCTATGAGTTGCAGGATGCTATTTATGGATGATTGGTCATGTTGGTAAAAATACATGGACCTCTATTTTTAGACATATGGGCGGAGTCTATTTTTAGACTACCAGTCAAAAAAATAGAACAGTTGAATATTATTAGCTCTTAATAATATTTGGACTATAAACATTATCTTATCCTCTTGCAGCACTTCAATTCGAGCTACGGATGTGGCACATGCAACTGCCAGAAGGAAATACGCTTTTCCTATGGGTTAGTTGAGCTATTGCATGATGGACTTCAGTTAGAACTCAAGTGATTGAGTTTGGTGGAGTTTATTGAGGAGTTGATGGAGTTGTGTTCAGTTTGACTTAGTTGAACTAGTTGTATTTAGTCTAACTGACAAATACACTAGTAATGAGTGGTGTGAATTAATTCACTAATTATTAACTCATAAATTGACTAAAGAATACATCAGTTAACTTAGTGCATGGACAGTTCAGTGGAGACAAGTTTTAGAGGTGGGTGAAAGGGTGAGACTACTATCAGTTGTGACTATAGCTGTGCATGAGATTTGCACAATCATTGATCGAGATTGCCAATGAGGATTGCGCAGTACAAGCCAAGGGGATTTGAACTTGGATCTAATCTATTCTCAACTTGGATTGCGCAGTAGAGGCAGGAAAATAGTGGAGGAGATTTGAACCCGTGACTTGTTCAGATCTGAGCTAGTTTGTGTGTAGCATGTGGACATAGTATTGAGTACTTGTGAGGAGTATTGTACTATGTATTGTTACATGTTCTCTATCATTATAATAAACATATAGTTGGGGGTTTTCAGCTGTATGCTTTCCCCATTACATATTGTGTTGATATGTGCGATTGATGTTTCAATGTGTGCATGTGATTGTTTTTTTAATTCCGCAAATTGATGATCAATGGTAGAGGAGGTTATGTATTATGCATGCATTCTGCAAATAGTGTATAATCAGGATAATCTCTGTGAATAATTGTTATATTATTCAAATTTCTACATGGTATCGGGGCAAGTTGATCATCAGATCTATTATTTAGAAAGTGATTACATTTGATTTCTTTAGGCAGAGTCTGTAATTGGGCCAGGTAGCTTCTGGATTCATCCTTCTTTTGGAAGGTGAGATATCTGGTAAATGCCCATACAGTCAATATCTGTACGAGAAATACTTTGTTCTCATGAATTTTATATCAGAAGCGGTTGAGTTTTGAGTTGGTGGAATTCGAATTTGTAGCAGTGTTTTCTTGGTGTCGAAGTTGAAATGTCTTTCAACAGGTTGTGATTGGAGTATGCCCTTGAAGGCAGCTCGAATTATATTGCATGGAAAGATAGGATGGAGGCGGTGTTAGATGAAAATGGGTTGAAGGAGTTCATAGATGCTGATGTCCCAAAGCCTACTGATGCTGCTCAAGTTGAGGCTTGGCAAAAGAAGACAGCAAAGTGTCGAAGGATTCTGTTGGAGGGTGTGAAGGATCACATTGTATCCAACTTGCATGGAAAGGCTTCTCCATACTTGATGTGGAAAGCATTGACAGATTTATTCCAAAGCAAGAGCGACTAGAGGAAGTTGGCGCTCAAGGATAAACTCATAAACATTAAGTGTGAGAAAGGAGACAGTATGCCCAAGTATCTCACGAAGTTCACCCAATGTCGGGATGAGATGGGAAGAGTGGGGGTGACTGTCGATGATGAGGACTTGGTGATCTTGGCTCTCCTTGGTGTTCCGAAGAGTTGGAATTACTATCAGGACTCTGTCAATGGTCGGGAGAAATTGCCAGGATGGGAGAGACTTTGGTCTGATCTTGTGCAAGAGGAGATCAGGTGGAATACCAGGGATGGATCTTCATCAAAGGCATCTGATGAAGAAAATTGCGCTTTGGCTACCAAAGCAAAGAAGGGAAGAACAAGAAAGCTTCTCATTCCAGTGCGAAAGGCAAGAAGCAAGACATGTCCAAGGTGAAGTGCTTTCTCTGTCACCAGCACGGACATTATGCCACAAATTGTCCGCAGAAGAAGAAAAATAAGCAAGCTGCTAGATCTACAATGGGAGAGGCCTTAGCCTCACAGTTTGAGCTAGATTTTTCGCTGATCACATGCTTGGTATCATGTGTGATGGGATCGGTATGGTTCCTAGGCAGTGGTGCGTATTTTCACATGACAGGAGATTGAGATTTTTTTTCTGATCTGGATGAGAAAGATCTTGGAGTGCACATCGAGATGGTCGATGATGGTAGATACAGTGCGACCAATATTAGTACCATTTCCTTTGAGAGGGAGTCTGGTAAACCCTTCGTATTGAAGGAAGTGATGCATGTTCCAGGATTGAAGAAGAATCTTATCTCTGTGGCGATGTTAGAAGACAAGGGATATTATGTTGTCTTTAGTGAGGGAAAGGATTTCCTGCGCAATAAGACAACTGGAGAAACCCAGAAGATAGGGGTTCGAGTCAAGAACCTTTATCAATTGCATGTAGATGGCTATGCAAAAATGGCATGCAAGGTAGAAGGAGTGGTGAGCCGTGTGATGGCAAGCTGTGGCACTGGAGATTGGGCCACCTTGACCATGGAGCTTTGAAGATACTACAACAGATTTCTACTGGGCTTCCTAAAGGCACTCTTGTGCAGTCAGATCAGTGCAAGGGGTGTACTTTGGGAAAATTTGTGAAAGCCACCTTTCATGAGAAGGATAGTCACTCCACGAAGATCCTTGAGAGAATTCACATAGACGTGTGTGGACCTTTCTCAGTAGCTTCGACAGCAAAGCACAATTACTATGTGATCTTTGTTGATGATTTCTCTCAAAAGTGTTGGATCTTCTTCATGCAGAAGAAGAGCGAGACATACTAAAAGTTCTGTGAGTTCAAAGCACTGGTCGAGAAGGAATTAGGGAAGAAGGTGAAGGCTCTTAAGAGCAACAATGGTGGTGAATTCATCTTTGGTGAGTTCAAGGAATTTTGCAGCACAGAAGGGATTCGAAGAGAGCTCATAGCTCCCCATAACCCACAACAGAACGGGGTTGCTGAGCGGAAGAACAAAACGATCGTGGGTGCTTCATGGGCGATGTTGCATGATCAAGGCCTACCCCTTCACTTGTGGGCAGAGGCATGCAATATTGCAGTATATGTGCAGAACCGTTGTCCTCACAAGATAATTGGCATGAGTACACCCAAGGAGGCTTATTCTGGTAAGAGGCCTGATATTTCCCATTTGAGGATTTTTGGTTCTCCTGTTTACATGCATGTGACGAAGGATGCTAGGAAGAAGTTGGAGTCGACCGTAGAGATTGGGATATTTGTGGGGTACACTGATACACCCCACAACTATCGTGTGTATTTGGCAGACAGTTGCAAGACTGTTGTGTGACGGGATATCAAATTTTAGGAGGAGAAAGCCATGAAGTGTTCGCTTGAGAGGGAGCCACACTTGCATGTAGATGGGGAGCTATTAGTTCCTAAGGATGAGCTTCAGGATGTGGATCAACCACAAGATGAAGTTCATGGACTGGAAGAGACCACTCACGCAGTCCCAACCATTAAAGGGTGAAAGCGCAATACAAAAGTTGAGCGACTGGCTCAAGATGCAGAGAAGGTTGTAGGCCCACCTATAGCACATCGCAGACAGAGATAGTCACCTGATCGGTACCCTGGATACATGGCTCTTGCGAGAAAATGTGTCGTGACTAAGCCATCCTCTTTCGAGGAAGCTGTGGAGGATCCCGCATGGTAGATGCCATGGTGGAAGAGTATGATTCGATTGTCAAAAACAATGCATGGGAGATTGTCCCAAGACCGGAGGGAAAATCAGTGGTGGGTTCAAGATGGATCTATAAAGTGAAGCAGGCAGCTGACGAGAGTGTGGAGAAGTACAAGGAAAGATTTTTTGCCCGAGGCTTCTCACAGATAGAGAGGATCAATTATGAGGAGACCTTTGCAGCTGTTGCAAGGTATTATTCCATACAAATGATTCTTGCTCTCTCAGCGCAGATGGGGTGGCACATCCATCAAATGGATGTGAAGACTGCGTTCCTTAACAGAGTCATTAAGGAGGAGGTGTACATAGAGTAGCCCGAAGGTTTCGAGATCTTCAGCAGCGAGTCACATGTGTGAAGGCTCAAGAGAGCGCTGTATGGGTTGAAACAAGCACCTCGTGCTTGGTACACATGGATAAACAGTTATTTCATCGGACTTGGATTCTCCAAGAGTGAGGCAGATCCTAACCTATACCAGATAGTGGTGGAGGGTAAGTTGTTGATCATTATACTTTATGTAGATGATTTGATTTTGACGGGAGATGAGCTGTTGATACTTTCATGTGAGGAGGATCTTGCTAGAGAGTTTGAGATGAAGGACTTGGGCCTCCTTCATTATTTCCTGGGATTGGAAATTTGGCAGTGCGGTGATGGACTATTTGTTTCTAAGAGTAAGTATTCCTGGGAGATACTAGAGAAGTTCAACATGCATGGCTGCAAGCCTGTTGATACTCCTCTTCCTGGAGGTTGGAGGAAGGAGGATGCTACTTTAGCGGAGGTAGTGGATGCCACTATTTATCGACAGCTGGTGGGGTCGCTTATGTATCCGGTCAATACATGACCCGATATATGCTATGCTGTTAACCATATTTCACAAGCTATGGTTAAGCCAACCAAGCTCTTCTGGAAGGCAGGCAAGCATGTATTGCGTTATCTCATAGGCACATCGGGATATGGATTGTGGTACAAACAGGAGGATGAGGTGAAGGTATGTGGCTTCACGGATGCAGATTGGGCAGGGAGCCCAATGGATAGAAAGAGCACATCTAGAGGGATCTTTAGTATCGGGTCGACAACAGTTTCTTGGTACAACAGGAAGCAGAGATCTGTGGCACCCAATTCAGCAGAGGCCGAGTATATGGAAACAAGTTTGGCTGCATGCGAGGCTATATGGATGAGGAAGATCCTGGTTGGGTTGTTCGGGTCACACTTGGAGCCTACTATGATTTACTGTGATAACTAGAGTTTCATTAAACTCTCGGCTAAT
>APFE030622588.1:0-93294 GCA_000404065.3 Pinus taeda
GCAAGGTGGTCGCGTACGAGTCTCGGAAATTAAAGGAGCACGAACAGAAATACTCCGCTTATGATTTAGAATTGACTTCCGTCATCCACGCCTTAAAAATGTGGCGACATTATCTAATGGGCAGGAAATTTTTGCTACTCACTGATCATCATAGTTTGACCAACTATTTCAGTCAGCCTACCTTAAACGCTAGACAAGCACGGTGGGTGGACTTCCTGAGCGACTTTGATTTTGAGATAAAACATTTGCAAGGGAAAGAAAACTGAGTGGCGGACGTCCTAAGTCGGAAAGTACATCATTTATATGAAGTTTCTGTTAGCAGGTGGAAGAGTCCCATTTTGGAGATGGTTAAAGAAGCTTCAAGTCAAGATGTTAAGTATCAGCAGTTAAAACTGCAATTACAACAATCTACTAACTTGGCCGGCCAACCAGATTATGAGTTAGATGATGAGGGAATGATATATTTTCAGCAAAGATTATATGTACCCAACCAAGATAAAATTAAAAATCTGATTATGGATGAATTTCATGTCAGCCATTATGCGGGACATCCGGGATACCGGAAAATGATTAATGCCATCCGAAAAGAGTACTTTTAGCCAGGAATGAAGAAGAGCATTGCCGAGTATTTAGCGCGATGTCTAGAATGCCAGCAGATTAAAGCAGAACACCAACACCCAGCGGGACTACTACAACCCTTACCTATTCCAGAATGGAAATGGGAAGTCATTTCCATGGATTTCATTACAGGGCTGCCTAAGACAAAAAGGAACAACGATTCCATTATGGTGGTGGTGGATAAACTGAGTAAAGCTGCGCATTTTATACCGGTACAATCCACGCACAAAGCTACGCAGATTGCTCATGTGTTTATGCAAAATGTGTTTAAGCTTCATGGACTTCCAAAAACGATAATTTCCAATCGTGATTTGAAGTTCACATCAACTTTCTGGAGAACGCTATTCGCTGATTTAGGGACCCAATTAAATTTCAGCACAGCATACTATCCTCAAACCGATGGTCAAACAGAACGAGTAAACCAAGTGGTGGAAGATATGTTGCGGGCATACGTGATGCAACAACCCACGCTGTGGGAGGAATATCTGCATCTGGTAGAATTCGCATATAATAATGGATATCACACCTCCACACAAATGAGCCCATTTGAGGTTATGTACGGTCGAAAATGCCGAACACCCTCTAGCTGCGGAGGACCCGAGGATAAACTGAGTTTGGGGCCTGAAATGCTTAAAGAAATGGAAGACATGGTGAAAAGAATACGCGTAAATTTGAAGGCTGCTCAAGACAGACAGAAAAATCCTACTGACCGGAAAAGAAGATTTAAGGAGTACCAAGTTGGGGATCACGTGTATATCAGAATTCAAACTAAAAGAAGTACCTTACAATGGAGTGGGTGTGCCAAATTGGCACCCCGATACTGTGGACCATTTCAAATCCTGGCTAGGATTGGACCAATGGCATATCAGCTTGCCTTGCCGACCCACATTCGAGTCCACAACGTGTTCCATGTTTCGGTACTGAAGAAATATGTCTATGATCCTAAGCATGTGATCCAATGGCAAGACATTCAGGTAGTAACTATTGCTACAGTAAGACTGTTGGAATTGATTTTGAAAGAAAAACTAACTTTAGAAAATTTTGCAATGCAGGTTGAACCGGAAGGAGAGGTTCTAGTCGAACCTCTGAACATCCTCGACTGGAGAGAAGTGCAGCTGCGGAAACGAGTTATTACCCAAGTTAAGGTCTAGTGGCGACACTATGGACCTGAGGAAGCCACTTGGGAAGATGAAGAATTAATGAAAGGAACTTATCCAGCTCTGTTCGTGGCTGAAAGACACCGAGACGGTGTCCAATCTCAGGAGGGGGAGATGTAATGACCAGATAAATTATGCGAATAAATTCTCTGTTTTTACCATTATGGGTAAAATGTAAAACAGAGATTATTGTTTTCTTTATAAATGATTGGAGTGTTATTAATTCCAAAACTGAATATGGATTGAGTTAATTACATATAGTAATTTTGGATGAGGAAGTTATTCTCTTTTCTTGCCAGATTGTTTTTTTTTTTTTTTAAATATAATAATAAACAGTTATCAGCAAGGGGGAAAAACCCTAACTGTTTTTCCCTGTCCCATAGAAAAGATGGGAAAAGGAAAGGCCCAGGCTGCTGGGGAACAGACGGGAAAAGAGAGAGCAAAAGAAAAGTGATAGTGCTAAGTCTAGTGAGGACCAGATAGCACAGGCACAGGGGTGCATTATATTTGCCGAAGGCAGAGGCCTGGCAAATAAGCTTGGGGGGAGATCAGTCTAGTTGACTAATCTCGTGGTTGGGAGGAAAGCAAGCAACAAAAACCGGTTTTCTCCAATCTGGAGAAGTATTGGAGATTGTGCGGGTGACAATACAGGTAAGTACAATACAGTTTTTATATTCCGAGAAGATTTTATAATTTTTGTTTAAGTAACAGTTAGCTGCAGATTGAAAAGCAGGATACTCTGGCGATAGTTCCAGTCTATTAGTAAAAGAAAGATTGCACTCTATTTGAGATGGGAGAATTTAATGATAGTTCGACTGAACCTAAGTTATTTTAATTAACTTGAACAGAGTCCTGTTTAGCTATATTTCGATGGAACCTAAGTTATTTAATTAACTTGAACAGAGTACTGGTTATTGATAGTGTGATTGAACCTAAGTTATTTAATTAACTTGAACAGAGTACTGTTTATCTATAGTTAGACTGAACTGAAGTTATTTGATTAACTAAAATAGAGGATTACCAGGAAGGCTTCAGGAATTTTGTTTAAATACCGAAACCCTCCTTAGAATACGAACAGAATGGTGAAGGGGAATGGAAACCTCCATGTATGGGAGAAGGGAAAGATTCATAACTTACACATGTAATGAATTAAAATATTAACAACATCGCATCTGAGCGGAACAGTAATCAACAAAAAAAAGGAATCATATTCTGAATGTGAACAATTATTTCCGGGCAGCAACAGTATCCGACAGAGATCATAAGTTGCACGTGGAATATTCTTTTCTCCTTTGTAATAGTAAAAGACAGTGAAAACATATATAACAGCATTGTGGAGGAAGACATTTTAATAACAAATGCATGCATACACCCTTAGTGTAGGGCCAAGATTTATTTTAAAAGAAATTGGAAGTGTGTATTCAAGCAGAACATTTCAATGAATTCCGAAGACCGGCATGCAAAAGCTACATAACTGAAATCGTTAAGCTATTTCATTTGAAGAAATTCCACGCACATATAAAATTGCAAATGCTCAAAATGAAACCATGAAAAGTATATTACAGTAAAGCCAGGAAATGAACACTATCCTTGCATAGAAGTAACAAAATATGTCTAGAATTTACTGAGCGTCGAGCGCATTCGGACTTGAAACCCCGGATTAATATACACGTATATATATACTGTCAAATGGAACAACATACTTCCAAGTACCCGTAATAGACAACTGTACCTTGATTTGTAATTCAAGCAGATTAATAATGAACCCGGAACTACCGAGGTTATACATATATTCATAAAAGAAAACTCAGGAAACAAAATAACCGCTCAGAACTGAGCCTCATACTGTTTGAAGTAATGGGTTCATAACTCTTCCTACATCCAATGACATTAATTCTGAAAGGCGCAGCCGATCTGTGTTAAAAGTACCAGCGGCTTGCCAAGTATCTAAACAAACAATAGAAAATCTAGCTACCGGAAGCTTATACATTGCAATCATAAAGACCCGAAGGCCTCTCACAAAGCGTGAGCTCGTCACGGCAACCCTGGAGTATTCCTAAGGGCCGAGTCTCATGACAGTGAGCAGTAGAAGGCTTCCTTAGCCAAGGGTAATGAATGAATCAAGCTTCCATGAGGGAAACAGGTAACCACCTGACAGAAGATGGAAAAATTAAACCTCGCCCTCGACTCCTCATTTCACAGTGCGATTTTTTAACAGGAGTTTAGACTCTTACTGTGAATAAGCTTTCCCGGGTGAATTTGGAACAATAAATCCTTGCAACCGTGTGGAGGTCACTATACTCTGTGTGCAATCAACCGAGAAGAACCAAAATTAGTTCCGGAATGGAATCATTAAACCCGATAATTTACTAATGTCAAATAACAGTAAATGGATAATGAATTTACCTGATGAAAGGAGTCGGAATCAGGTTAGAACACTGGGCAATCCGCATAGTCTCCCGGAATAAACAGAACTGGTTCATGGTCTAACAGAAAACCCGAGTTAAAGATGCACGCCATAGTTTGGATGCCGCAGAGCAGAGCTTCACGAAGCGGCCTCCGTCAAATGAACACCATAAAACCCTAAAAACGTTGTTATAAGATGGGCACGCGAAACATCCACCGTTCGATGGAGGGTTTCAATCTCCATCGTTGAAAACAACTGTAATCCCGAGGAGGCCGAGTACTGCCTGCTGCATTTAAGGACTAATATCTACTATCGAGTTCTGCATTTAGTTCAAGATTGGAGTGTATCGAGGTAAGTCCACATGTCCGAACCTCATGTAGCCAGCACCTCAGTAGTAGAATCCGCCAAGAGATACGAGAAGGGCGGAAAGTATTGAGTACGAGTACGTTAAGTGCTATGGTTGGTGGGAACTTTAATTTTTCATTTTAATACATTTTTATTAAAAAAACAAAAACAAAACACTGGATTTTTCCAACAACCCCCTAGCAAGTTGGGAGTGGAAAGTTTCAAAACAAATTAGATGGTCCACCTATTTTTTCGAATGGGATTATCGGTTAATACCTTATAAAATGCACTACCTATCTTTTCGAATGGCCTACCATGACTTTTCCATGTGAATGGATAACGAAAGTACAGACAAGATATTGATATGTCGGTTGGCAGGAAATCGCCATAATATTTTAATTGGTTAAATAATTGTTTGGAATTTTTTAAAGATTTGTAGTGTTTCTTACCTAAACTCTATTCCACCAAAACCGAAAATTTTGGGTGACACGTCGAAAAATCGTTAAATCTCATAAAGCGAGACCCACGCAAAAATCATGAAAAAAGATGATGTGAAATTCAGTACTCGGCTCTCACCAACCCCTGCCCTTAGTTTGACTGCGCGAGTATTTTTTATTTTCTAGATTCTGATTGATAACTTCTTATAATATCTTAATTTTTTTTTTTTTAATTCTATATTACCCCACAATATCTCAAGTTTTGAATTAACTATATTTTTAATATTATTCTTATTTTGCAAAAAGGTCTCCTTCTTTATTACCCAATGGTCTAATCAACACCAAGCATCCTTGTGCAATTGGAGGTGGGGATTTTGGTTAAAGTTAGAAGCAATTTTAAGAAACCTCTTAGATTTCATGTTGTTCAACTTCTTCTTATAGATAGGATACTTAGTCACGACTATGTTTTCAATGAGGGAAAGACTTGCTTCAATCAAGAGGATATGATATGGTGCATCTCCTTTAATCTTGAGATTGTAGGCTATAACTACTTTTGGATATGTTTTATTTTAATCCACAACTCTTTGGAGATACTACAACCGTAAACCTCATATTGATATAAAATAATGGGAGTGATAAAAGTCTCAAATAGGAGATTTGTTTAACCCATATCCAAAGATCCATTGACTTATAATTTTTTTTTAAGCTCATAATACCTTCTCATTCTTAATTTAACATTTTCTCAATGCTATAATTCCAATTGACTTTGTGATGGATATTGTTGAGAAATGACAACAAGAAATTCCAGTTTAATTTGTCCTTGAATTAAACTGAGAATTAAAATCGAATTCTATTCTCATAGCAACTTGTAAATAGTTAATTAAGTTTAATCAACTTAATTAGCTTAGGAATTTAGAGTTGGAAGTCTTTCTGTAGTCATTTATATGTTCTCCCTAAGTTTTAGGGGTCTAGTATGAGTTTAAATTAAGTTGGAAATTAGATCACTCAATTTATAGAGTTAAGTTAAGTTAAATTAGTTCCAAATTGTTTAATGAACTAATAGAGAGTTAACAGTCAATTGGTGCACTAGTGCATCCACAAGTGTCACTCTAGTTAATTGGAGATTCCCTCATCAGAAACTCATGCATGTCAATTCAGAGAAAGACCCAGTTGAGAATAGAGTGCAGGGACAATGTACTATCAATGGTATTATTTACTGGAGTGTAAATATCATGCATGCATCAAATATTGATCCTATGGTTGGGTTGCGTAGTTTTGGAAGCATGAATTCCCTTTAAATATGGGTTATTCATCCTAGGAATTACATAAGAGATTAGGGGCCTCGAGAGTTGTAGAAATGGCTAAGTATTGGCCAAGAGCTAGCTTTTGAGTTGAGAGAGTTGAGCATACTTGTGCGAATTGTTCTAGTGAGAACAAGATCTGTATATTCACCCAAATTTTTGATATATGCAAATACAGATAGCGGGGTTTTGAGAAATGGTTTTCGCCATATACAACTTGTGTTATGTGCCATTGATTTATCTTCTTCTTGTTTATATTGTTTTCATCAATCTATTAGCTTATGCTGGTTGAAAGTAGAAGTAGATTCTTGTCATGCACTTTAGTACATTGCATGAGCTTGTGAATCTACAGGATTTTATACATGGTATCGGAGTTGAAGACATTATACTAGAGGAGATTTCAAAGTTTTGAGTTTTTGGTTAGAGGTGAAATTTGAATTTGCAATATATACTTCAGGATTGGCAGATGGCGTTCTACATTTTGTGGCTCGAGTATGCCTTGGAAGGCAACTTTAATTTTATAGCCTGGAGGGACAAAATGGAGGCTATGCTAAAGGATAATGGCTTGAAGGAATTCGTTGATCAAGAAATTTTTAAGCCAACAACATCAGATGCATAGAATTTGGCTGAATGGAAGGAATAGGTGGCGATGGCGAGGTGGAAAATCCTTGAGGGAGTTTGAGACCACATTGTCTCGAGTCTCCATGGAAAGGAAACTCTATATGCTATGTGGAAAACATTGACGAACTTGTATGAGAACAACACTGACCAAAGGAAATTGACATTGAAGGACAAACTTCGAAAAATCAAAATGGAGAAAGGTGAGACGATTCCAAAAAACTTGACCAAGTTCACTCAGTGTCATGATGAACTTGAATGTTTTGGAATCAAAGTTGCCGCAAATGATATGGTGAGTCTTTCTCTTCTAGGACTCCCAAAGAGTTGGCATAGTTATCAGGACTCTATCAATGGTCGAGAGAAGCTAGCAGATTGGGAACAACTGTGGTCGGATTTGATGCAGGAGGAGATTAGGAGGAGCACCAAGGATGGATCTTCATCAAAGACTGATGATGAAGAGAACGGTTCCTTAGCGATTAAGGAAAAGAAGGGGAAAGTGAAAGCTTCCCATTCCAAATCGGATTCTTATCATGGAGGCAAGAAGAAATACATGACGAAAGTAAAATTCTTTCATTGTCATGAGCTAGGCCAGTTCGCTACAAATTTTCCACTCAAGAAGTCCAAGAAGAAGTCGTCAAGAGAAGTAGTGGGTGAGGCTTTGGCCTCTCAATTCGAATTGGACTTTTCCCTCATTGCATGCATCGTGTCGTTAACGATGGGGAGTGTATGGTACTTAGACAATGGAGCGTCATTCCACATGAATGGTGACAAAGAGTTATTCAGTGAGTTGGAGAAGAAAGATATCCAAATGCATATTGAGATGGGTGACAAGAGGAATTATAGTGTTACTGTATTGGGCATGATTACTTTTCAGAGGGAGCATGGGGATCCATTCACCTTGAAGAATGTTATGTATGTGCCCCAACTGAAGAAGAACTTGGTATCCATTTCCATGCTTGAGGATAGAGGCTATGATGTGATCTTCTCAAAAGAAAAGGCATTCCTTCGACACATAGCCACGGGTCAGGTAAAGAAGATAGAGATTCAGGTGAAGAATCTCTATAAGCTAGAGGTAGAGGAGTGTGCTGCTTTGAGCACAAAAGCAGAAACGGTGCAAATCTGAGACGTTGGCAAGTTGTGGCACAGGCGATTGGGCCACTTACATCATGGGGCTTTGAAGATATTGCAGTAGATCTTTATCGGTCTTCCCAAAGGTACGCTTGAGAAAGTTGATAAATGAAAGGGGTGTACTTTAGGAAAATACACCAAGTCTTCCTTTCACGATAGAGACAGTCGAGCAGAGGCTATTCTAGAGTGAGTCCATTCAGATGTGTGTGGACCATTCTCGATAGAATCCATGACCAAACACAAGTATTATGTTATATTTTTTTATGAATATTCTCGTAAATGCTAGATATTTTTCATGTAGAAAAAGGATCAAACTTTAACAAAGTTTTGTGAGTTTAAAGCATTGGTGGAGAAAGAGTTGAGCAAGAAGGTTAAATCTATATGGAGTGATAATGGTGGTGAGTATGCCTCAAACAAGTTTAAGAACTTCTGTGTAGGGGCGGGGATTAAACAAGAGTTGATGATACCCCATAACCGTCAACAGAATGGGGTGGCTGAGAGGAAGAATAGAAGCATAGTAGGGGCAATGAGGGTGATGTTGCATGATCAGGGCCTACCACTACACTTGTGGGCTGAGGCATGCAACACAACAGTTTATGTTCAAAACTATAACCCACATCAAATACTTGAGATGAAGACACCAGAGGAGGCTTATTCTGATAAGAGGCTAGATGTTGGTCACTTCAGGATTTTTGGGTCATCGGTATATTCCCATGTGATCAAAGATGCGTGGAAGAAGCTTGAGCCTACAACGGAGTTGGGATATTTGTGGGGTACATGGATACACCTCACAACTATCAGGTGTACTTGCCGACCAGCAGGATAACAATGGTTCGTAGGGATGTCAAATTCGATGAGGAGAATGCCATGCGAGTTTCCATTGAGAGGGAGCTTGAGCTACATGCATATGAGGAGCTTTTAGCTCCTAAGGTTGAGGAGCCTCAGATTGATGTGGAGCAACTAGATGCAAAGGATCTGGGAGTGGAGACATCTACTTAGGCAGAGTCTTCCGGAGAGGGAAGAAAGCGCACCAAAGAGGCTGACATATTATTGGATGATGCACGAGAGAATGTGGGAGCACCCACTTCTCAGTGTAGGCAGAGGAGGTCACCTGAGAGGTACATTAGATACATGGATCTTATGGGTGAATGTGTTGTGACAGAGCCATCTTCCTTTAAGGAAGCAGTGCAATAGCCAGTTTGGATTGATGCCATGGTGGAGGAGTATGACTCCATAATTCGTAATAGTGTTTGGGATATGGTCCTGTGACCAGCGGACAAGTCAGTGGTGAGCTCCCGTTGGCTTTACAAGGTAAAGCAAGTTGTAGATGGTAGTGTGGAGAAGCATAAGGCTAGATTTGTGGCTCATGGCAGAGGGGATTTACTATGATAAGACCTTTGATCCTGTTGCAAGGTACTCGTCCATCAGATCTATATTGGCACTATCAGCACAGATGGGTTGGAAGATAAATCAGATGGATGTGAAGACAACCTTCCTTAATGGCATGATTGAGGAAGAGGTGTACATAGAGCATCCTGGAGGCTTTGAGACCTTTGACCGTGAGTTGCATGTGGGCTAGCTCAAGAGAGTGTTGTATGGGATGAAGCAAGCACTATGTGCTTGATACACTAGGATGGACAACTACTTCACCGGGTTGGGCTTCACGAAGAGTGAAGCGGATGTGAATATGTACCACATAGAGGTGGAAGGTAAAATGTTGATCATTGTACTTTATGTTGATGATCTCTTACTAACAGGTGATGATCAGCCGATCAAGTCTTGCAAGGAGGACCTTGTAAGAGAGTTTGAGATGAAGGACATGGGGCTAATGCATTACTTTCTTGACATGGAGGTATGGCAGGGAGATGGGGAGTTGTTTGTGTCCCAGGGTAAGTATGCCAACGAGATACTCAGGAGATTTCGCATGGAGAGAAGCAAACCCATGGAGACTCCTCTAGCAGGTAACTGGAGGAAGGAGGATGCTACTTCAGGGGAAGTAGTGGAAGCTATTGTTTATAGGCAGCTTGTGGGTTCACTCATGTACTTCGTGAACACACAATTGGATATGTGATATGCAGTTAACCAGCTTAGTCAAGCAATGGTTAGGCCTACCAAGTTGTATTGGAAGGTGACAAAGAATGTGTTAAGATACCTCAAGGGTACTTCTCAGTATGGATTATGGTACAGACAGATAGAGGGAGTCAAGATTCAAGGCTTCACTGATGCAGATTAGGCAGGGAGTCCATCTGACATGTAGAGCACATCAGGAGGGATCTTTAGTATTGGGTCAACAACAATTTTTTGGTACAACATGAAACTTAGATCAGTTGCACTTAGTTCGGTTGAAGCAGAGTACATGGCAACGAGTTAGGTAGCATGTGAGGCCATCTGGATGAGGAAGATCCTGGTTGGTTTGTTTGGGTAGCAGGATCCAATTGTGATTTACTGCAATAATCAAAGTTGTATCAAACTATCTAAAAATCTAGTTTTTCATGATTGGGCCAAGCATATTGATATTCGATATCATCCTCTCAAAGATTATGTATTGAGGTGGATTATGTTGTTAGTGTACATTCCCATGGAGGAGAAAGATGTTGACATTTTGACAAATGAATTTTTAAGATGTAATCCCTTTCTTGTTGAGAGGGAGTTTTGAGAAATGGCAATAAGAAATTCTAGTTTAATTTGTCCTTGAATTAAACTGAGAATTAAAATCAAATTCTATTTTCATAACAACTTGTAAATAGTTAATTAAGTTTAATTAACTTCATTAGCTTAGGAATTTCTAGTTGGAAGTCCTTTTGTAGTCATGTATATGTTCTCCCTAAGCTTTAGGGTCCCGTATGAGTTTAAATTGAGATGGAAATTAGATCACTTAGTTTACTGAGATAAGTTCAGTTAAATTAGTTCCAAAATGTTTGAGGAACTACAAAGAGTTAATAGTCAATTGGTTCACTAGCATATCCACAAGTGTCACTCTAGTTAATAGAAGATTCCCTCATCAGAAATCTATGCATGTTACTTCATAGAAAGACCTAGTTAAGACTAGAGTGCAAGGAAAATGTACTATCAGTGGTATTATTTACTAGAGTGTAAATATCATGCATTCATCAGAGATTGATCCTATGTTTGGATTGCGTAGTTTTGGAAGCATGAATTCCCTTTAAACACATGCTATTCATCCTAGGAATTATACAAGAGACTAGGAGCTTAGGGAGCTAAAAAATTGGCTAAGTGTTGGCCAAGAGCTAGCTTGTGAGTTGAGAGAGTTGAGCATACTTGTGTGAAATTGTTCTAGTGAGAACAAGATTTGTATCTTCACTCATATTTTTGATATATGCAAATACAGATAGTGGGGTTTTGAGCAGTGGTTTTCCCCAAATACAACTTGTGTTATATGTCATTGATTTATCTTCTTCTTGTTCATAATGTTTCCATCGATCTATTAGCTTCCACTAGTTGAAAGTAGAAATAGATTTTTATCCTATGCTTTAGTACATTACATAAACTTGTGAATCTACAAAATTTTCTACAGATATTGATTACAATATATTTATATAAATTTCAACCAAATAATATTTATTATATATTGAAAATTATATATAATTTTTCAATTTAATTATCATAACTTTACTTTTATTAATATTAATAGTCATATTTATTTTTTTATAATTCTTAATTGTTTATTAAAATTATAGTGATTCCTTACGGAAAAAACAATATAACTAATCTTAAAAGAAAATAATTATGACTATACCAATAAATATAAGACCAAGGGCCAATTTACATATTTAAAACTCTCCTTTAATTAATACCCATAAGTAGAAAATAATTATCTCTCTATTAATTTGATTTAAAAAAATCTATTTTACCACTTGCAAACGATAACGTTAGCTTCTTTTAATGATACTAATAAATTGGGGATTCTTAACACCCTCACTACTCGTGCCTTTAGGATTTCTAATAATAAGAGCTTCGATGAAGAAAAATCCCATTTCCTTAATGTCTTCGTGGAGAATGGTTATAGTAGGCGCTTGGGTCAGAAGGCTTTCCTTAAGGCCTCTAAAAATTTGATTATTAGAAAAGAACCTAGAGAACACCTACTAGGTGTCCATCTTCCCTATGTCCAGGGAACCATGGACAAGATTGCTTGGATCCTTAAGAAGTATAATATTTCCTCAACCTTTAGGCCCCTCAACACCATTCGTAAATCCCTCTGATCGGTGAAAGATCCCATTGACCCTAAGGACATGAAGGGTGTCTACTTGATCCCCTATTCTTGTGGAACCCCCTATATCGGGAAAACTGGGTGCTCCATCCATCAAAGGTTAAATAAACATGCAGCTGACCTAAGACATGGGAGAACAAGTCTTCAGTGTTAGCAGAGCATGCGGAAAAGACCAAGCATCATGTTTGTATTGAGGAGGCCAAGGCTATTACCAAGGTTGCCCAATTCCATCACCGTAAATTTAGGGAAGTGATTGAAATTGAAAAAAGGCCTATCAATCTCAATAGAGATGATGGCTAGAAGATCAGTCGTTGCTGGATCCCTGCCCTTTCTTCTTAGTCTTGTCATTTTGTCCCCTTATTCCCCTATTCCTTCTCCTTATAGCTGTCCTTTCCTTCCTCCTAGGGTTCTCCTTTTTGGTAATTTTTTACTATTGTCATGTTCTTGTCCTCCTTGTTAAAAAAAAATAAAAATAAAATAAATAAATAAATAGAATCGTATAATAATAATAAAATAAATTTGACGCGCATTTTAATAATAATAATATTCATAAATAATTTTATGAATATTAATATTCCTATTTTCTAGGTTCTACCTTTACCATATAAATAAATTTAAATGAAAATAGAAATATATATTAATTTTAACCTATTCTCATAATTTATTCCATTAAAATAAGTAAATGAATTAATAAATTAGTAAATAATTGAATAAATAAATATTTCTAATATATAAAGCAATTAGCTTGACTAAATAAATTAGAATTGGGTAACTTAGTATAATAATTAAAATAAAATTTGATGCATGTTTTAATTTTTACTATTTCCTTATCAAAAATTTTATGAATATTAATATTCCTATTTACTAAGTTCTACCTTTACCATATAAATAAATTTAAATGAAAATAGAAATATATATTAATTTTAACCTATTCTCATAATTTATTCCATTAAAATAAGTAAATGAATTAATAAATTAATAAATATTTGAATAAATAAATATTTCTAATATATAAAGCAATTCCATTGACTAAATTAATTAGAATTAGGTTACTTAGTATAATAATTAAAATAAAATAATTTAAACATCCTATGATATAAAAAATCCCCTTTTTTCGTATAAGAATGAGTTAAATTAATAATTTGTTAACCTAAGAGAAAGATATTAATATGATAAATTACAAGTAGTTATTTATTCTATTATTTTTGACTTATTAATTTTCATCAATCTAGCCGTTTTGGATAGTCATTGATGGTCAACCCAGTCAACCTAGCCGTTTGGATGATCTACTCTCCCTATATAATTCTCAGCTATGATCTGACTCCTCAGCGTGTCCTGACGATGAACCAGACTAGTTTGTTCGAAACGCGTGGACAAAGGTTCTCTATATGTGATTTACGCGGAAATTCTTCTTAATAAATTAATAGCTATTAAATTGATTAAAAAAATCCATTTTACCCCTTGCAAACGATTTTAACGCATCTCGTATAATTAATATTAATAAATTAATATCAATAAAAGATAATTGGGAGGAAAATGAGTGGTTGATTTTTTAGGTTTTTTTAGTGCTGAAATCTCATGGGAAAATTTAAGGTGAAATTTTGATTTGTGTTATTTAAATTAGCTTTTTAATTGTATATATGAATTAGCATTTTGAAAAATTTCTAGGGTACTTGGATTTTGTAAAGGTTACCCACCAAACTTGTGACTTCAATAAATTTCTGCTAGATTAAAAAAAAATTAAACTAAAAAAACCCACAGAAAAATTTCCAAAAAATCTCATTAAAATCAACTCAGAAAATAATTCTCGCCCTATTAAATTGATTAAAATAATATATTTTGCCACTTGCAAACGATAACGTTAACTTCTTTTAACGCATCTCGGATAGTGATGAAGTGCAATTATTTGTTAGAGCCACTTGTGGACAAGCTTCAATGCCACCGTATATACATATTTCAATCCATATAGAATGTGGAACTCCACCGCATCATTTTCCCGATGGTTTCATGGTTTAGAGAAGTTTTGTATTAAAAAATTTAAATATTTTTTTTTTTTTTTTTTAGAAAATATTATATTTATGTTTATTTTAATTGATTAATATATGTTAAATTTTTTAATAAATTAAAATATTAATTTTTTTTTGCTTAGAGAGTTAGAAAATTGATTAAAATTAAAATTTTAATAATATAATGTGTTATATTAAGAATTAAATACAATTTTTTTGTAAATCAAGATTTTATTTATTTTTCTAAAAAAAAGTACAACAGTAGCAAAATATAGGTAGTCTCATCCTGACTAGGTTTGTTGACTATTGTGATTAGCGTATGACAAAGAAACAAAAAAATATCCAAAGGCAATCCACAATTTAAGAGGCCAAAAGTACCAGTAAACACATAAAATAAGTAAAACTCCTCTAACCATGTTAGTCATTAGAAGTGATGGAGGTTGGGTTGTCTTGAGTTGTTCTTGGAGGAGGAGAAGGATGGAAGGAGCATTGAACATGCTCTTCGAAGTGGGTCATCCAAGCCTCCAGCTTCTCAACTTTCTCAGATAACATATTCTGGCCTCACCAGACCACCACTACACGCTCCCGGACATGGCACTGGAAGTGGTGCATTTATTCAAAGTGGCAATGAACTATGCATGTTCCTCTTGCCTCACTCGCTTCGAGGCTTCCAAGTGTTCAAGTATCGACTGAATCAAACCCCAACAGTACTCTAAACAACAATCTTGTCTCTAACCATGTCCCAAATTACAAGCCTTTCCCCATTGCCCCAAACCATCGTGGTGAATCGTCCCACCCCATTGCTGGCTCCGTGGGGTAAGATTCCCACAACCAACCACCGAGCCACCATGACCGTGACCACCGCAAGCCTCAAAAGCCACCCGACCAGAACAACCCGCCCTATTGCCACCGCGGAGTGACGTGCATTAATACCGCCCCGCCCAGAGTTAGTGGTTATCATTTCCATCTACAAGGGAGATGCACAACCCCCCGAGCTACCCAAATTGGGCTTATGATGTGAAGAGGAACAAGTGAGACGAGGAGTCAGATGCATTATGATTGACCTTACATCGCTGGGATGAGATGAAGCTGAACAACGAGTGACTTCACAAACCTCAACTGTCATCAAGGAGAAATTCCCCACCCCCATTGGCGGGACCATAACCAACCAACCTAGGATAAATGCAACGAACTGCAATTCCAAACCAACAATGAGGACCTAGGTCTGCTATCACAATCCCTCTCCCTGAATAGGACCAACAAAACACCCAAAATCCAACACACACGCTCCACAGACACCTCCTGACCTTGCAGGACCCTAAGAGGGGTCAACTGAAGGCAACGAGCAAATTTCGCTCTAGCATGCAGGGGATGCCACCAGACCCCAGTAGGACCAACAAAACAAAACCAAATCCAGAAGGTCGAATCCTTCTCTGCGCGTGATGGCCATAAACCAAATGCCAAACTGGCAATTAACAAGAATGCACACCCCTAAGTGGAGGTGGGGATGTCGGCGATAAAGACGCCACCTCTCCCAGACAAGGTTCCCTCAGAAATAGTCGCTCCCTTGCTCAAAGCTCAAACTACATTTACCATAACAAGAACAAACCTAGAATGTCTGATAGCAAACCTCACCACCCTCCATAAATCATTGATGGACACCACCTCCCATGAGTTTCAAGACTGATTGAGTTCTCACACAAGTTACATTACCATCTCCCATATACAAGGTGCATTGAGAGGATAGGGAGGCCAGTCCTCTCGCCTTCGGCCATGTGGTATTCATGAATGCCCACGTGTTAGCTCGGTATCATCATTGGCTTGCTTAATCACCCCCATCGGAGAAAAATTAAACACAATTTAATAAATATAATATTTAAATAAAATTCGTAGTCTAATTCATAGATGAAATTAATTTTTTCTAGACAATTTTTTTGGTAAATTTTGTTTTAAATGAGGTAGAGATTTTTAAAAATCATAAGTTTAAGTTGTTTAATCTGCAAAGATCAAGCACTTCAGGGTTTTAGTGTGTTAAATCCATTTATACATTCAAAAGTGCTTTTTAAATAATAAGAAATTAGAATCTTACTAAAAAAATTATTGCCTAATTACCACCAAAAAGTCATTTCCTCTATTAGCGAGACTAAACCAAAATAAAATGTCGTTTTAAAAAAAATGACCTCACAAAAAAAAATTACTATTTTTTAACAACATCAAAGGAAAAATCACTTCATTTTCTGGAGATAACATTGTATCTTATTTATCGAGACTTTATGTTCAATTTAAAATAATAAAAATTATAAGAAAAAAAAACATAAAATCTTTGCCCAGAGGGATTAAAGCAAATGGTGACAATGTGTTCTGTTAAGGAATTACATGGTGTAAATGTCATTAGTGTGGCAAAGGCCAGGTGCAATCCTCAATGATTTTAAAGGTTTATATGCCGCTGGGTTGCAACTACTCAGACCACATGTTAGTCCTCCCAAGACTCACATAAACTAGCAAACAAAAAAATTAACATATAAAATCTTTAAAATATTGAAGAGCTATTAAAAATGTAAGTATTGAAATTAAGATGGTGATAAATTAACTTCTTTTTTTTGTAAATCAGTGCAAGATTTTCTATTAATAATAACAAAATTTTACATAGATAGCAAATAGTCATTAAGAAATCAAGATGATCGATTTGGGAACTCAAGTCTCATATCAAATGACAACACTAATCATATTTAGAAAAACTTATAACTTCAAGAAGGTCATCCATGCAGAAACATCATTCGTGTAGTAGTCACTAAGACTATTTTCACCTATCATGGATTTGGACCATCAATGCCAACTATTGTATTGAGGTGCACAACTCTCTCATATGAAGAGCCATACATTAAGACTGAACACACCAATAGTCACACAAACAACTATATAGAACCATCAAGGTCACCACTCTATGAAGAAGATCCATTCAATAAAAACAACAACACCTACAGAATCTTGAGAGTATACAAACACCAAAAAATTTGTAGAAACAAATCGATGTCAATCCAAAAATAGTTCAGAAAATATTTTAAGCACTAACAATTCCTTCAATAACCATAGACATCAGGTTGAGCTTATAACATCCATTTCAATCCAATATAATGACTCGTGACAAAGGTGAAGCATGAGAAAGTGGAGATTGAGGAATTGGTGGGTCATTAATACCTCAGGAGTATCTATTTTCTCCTCAGAATTAGAGTCCAAGGGGACGTATTTCTCCACCCTATGTAAATGATAAACAATATCATCCAAGCAAAAACACACATTTTGAAGAAGTCTCTTGATGTATTCTTGCCCTGCAAAAGTTTTATAGTTGTCCATCTATTTGTCACAAAGAACTAAATGGATGAGTGTATCCATTTGTTGATGCATAGCCATAGAATGTAGAAAGTGTAACCTCCACTTTCTAAACTTCCCTTGTTCGGAACCCATTTGAGATGGTGATGAATTATTATGATATCTTTAATTATAAGAATTTTATGTGTTGAGAAAATAAAAATAAAAATAATGATCGGATAAAGATGTGCACTTGCATCAAATATATACCTTATTCTTATCCTTTTGATGGTTGAGATAAAGGAATGGTGGGATATATACATAAAATAAATTATCAATATTGAATCCATAATTTAAGATGAGAATATGATGGAGTGTGTATATATTAGTAGAGATTCATCTTAATCATGGATCTAGCAACCACCAAGAGGGATCAATTTTTTTAAGGTGCAAATATGTTTGGAATGTAAACTTGAAAAATTATTTGCTGCTAGAGAGATTTGATCCCTTTTGCCAAATTAAATTAAAGCTTTGAAAATTCCCCTTAACCACTTGGATTCTGTAGACTACATAACTTGAGCTTTCATTGCTACTGGATTTCATACAAAATTGACCAAACATTATACTTGAAAAGGGTCAAAATGTAGAATAATAAGACAACTTGAAATGTTTGAATCATAATATTTTATTTTTTTCAATTGATTTATATAATATATACATAGTTTTCATTGTTTAACCATATATACATATAATTAATATGACATTGAAATATTCTATGTATGATCCACTTTGATTTTTATTTTTATTTTTTTATGATGAGTCATATTTTTTAAATGTCATGAAAAGTAATTTTTTTAAATGTCCCATATTAGTTTTATACTAAGAAGTAAATGAATTACACATCTTACTATTAGTAATTTTATTAGAAAATAATTGAATTATTTTACTTTCAATTACTTATTTTCTTTGTATATTGAAATATTTTATTATGGTTTATATATATGTGTGTGTGTGTGTGTGTGTGTGTGTTTTACACCATATATATGATCTTGAAATAAATTAGTTACTATAGATATTCAAATAGTGTATTTAAGTGTTGCGTTAAAATATTTTTTAAAAATATAAGAATTATACATCTTATCACTTAAAGGTGAAAATATAAGGTTGTTGTTGTTGTTTTTTTTTTTTTTTTTAAAATTAATATAAAAGCATTGAAATATTTTATTTATGGTTGAGAGTGAGTGAAATGTTTTTACATCTCTTTCATACCAACCACATATATTCATTTTTGTTTTTTTATCAGAGCTGACATTGTGTTTGTTGTGTTTTTAGAGAATATTTTACTTTTATTTTAATAAAATCACCTCTTAACTTCACATTGAACACAGATGGAATCACATATCACCCTCATTCTAGGTTGCAGAATGTGCCTCACCCTCATACTAGGTTGCAGAATGTGTCTCTCAATGCAATAACAGATTCTCAATGAATCCATAATTTAAAATGAGAATATGGTGGAGTGCAGATATATAATAAATTCCCACTATTAAATCCATAATTTAAGATGAGATGAGGTGGTGGGTAGAGGTGGGCATTTATAAGCAATGCAAATCTCCACTCTTACCCTTGTGAGAGATGTAAAGATGAAAGTGAAGGTGGGTATGTGCATTTATAACAAATGTCCACTACCAAGCCCATGATTTCAGAAGAGAATAAAGATACCAGATGGAGCTAGATATTTATAATCAATGCATGAATTTGCCCCATCTTGTGATGGGGTGAGAGTATAGATCACTTACATGACTTCAATAATAAATAACTTTACCTCTAATCCATTTATCATCTCAAAAACACTTTTTAAATAATGAAAAGTTGTGATCTCACCCAACACCATATTGTTGGATTTTGATATAAAAAAAGGCCAAATAGTTAGATTACATAGTATGTGTAATACAAAGTAAAGCCAAATAAGAAAAAAAAACTCTAATTATTATTGTAAATGAATCATCTCTATTTAAATTTGTTATAATTGAATAAAAATAAGAAGGATGCACTTGCTCATACTTAATAAAATTAAGGGCGGATTTCTTATAATCAAACAAAAATAAGTAAGAATGAACTTGATCATAGTTATCAAAATTAAGGGTGGATCTTTGAATTTTTGACTAGTGTTAAAGCTATGAAAATGATTCCTGTGAGATGAATCGTTGGAGGACATATATGTGATGTATCCTCAATATCGAAATAATCAACAATGTCAAAACACTTTATTGGGTAAATTAAAAACTGTAGTGCAACACTTTTTCTATAAGGTCCAAATATATGGAGAATAGATTCAAGGTATTTTAGACTTATCAAAATTGTTTCAACAAGCCACATTCTTCATCAAAACAATGTAGAAGAAATTTCATGTTTTGGAGAATTCTTTAGAATATGGTTTAGTAAAACAATTATGGGCTATTTTAGGTGCTAGCAGTGCTTACAAGGAAATATATTAGAATATTTCAAATTAGGTCAAACCATAATTTTAGGATCAATGGAAGATGAGAGGATGTTTAGTGCAGTATCATTTCTAAAGTCAAAGTCAAGGAACAAGCTTGATAAACATATGGATATGTGTTTAAGATTATATGTAACAAACTCTGTGTTTAACAATTTTCCATATAAAAGAGAACGAGCGCTTTGGTAATCATATTATGATAGAAGGGATCAAAATAATATAAAAACTTCTTTAATGAACTTGATATGGAACATAATACTTTGGAGGCTCAAAATGATATTCCAAATGTTTAGAATGAAGAAAATGAGGACCAATACGAGAAATGGGAAATTGTTATAACACAACATTTTATCTAGTCCAATATATATGAAAGTCATGAGGCACTTATTATTATATACGTGTTCCAATGGTAGTGAAAGAAATAGTGAATGCAATAGCACAAATGATGTGATTCTTTTTATTTGATTGAATTTATTGTTCCTCTATTTTTGATGTAGGCTCGAAATTATTTATCATAGCAAGATTACTATATTCCAATATGATGTTGCCTTTGAGGTAAAAACAAGTTCTATGGTGTGTATTTTTAATTGTAACATTGGATCCACATTTCCTGGACGCACATTATTTTTAGGTTGATGTCTTGATAGTTAAATATTATTTTAACATGCCTCAAGATTCTCCTACACTACACGCTCCCCTGAGTTCGCCCCCCAACTCTCTCCTTGCATTTTTTACCCATGGCCCCTCCAAAGTCTGATTCGGAGGTGGCTTACTCTGATGCTGCACCCCCCTCTGATGAAACTGTTATGGCCTTTGACAACCTCATATCCTCCCTGGGCCCTCCTTGCAGTCGTCCAGTTGTGTTTAAGTTTGTTAAGAAGCTTGAAGACATTCCAGAAATCCTGTTGCCTCCCTTATTACCCAGGGAAGCCTCTCTTTCGCTATTTGAAAAGGGATTGGTTAGTCATTTTGTTGGAATTTGGTCCTCTCCCAAAACTGTGCAAAGATGGGTTGAAAGGAACTGGTCTACTTTCATTCAAGGCAAGATCTCCATTCATTTTTATGGAAGAGGCTTCTTTACCTTTTATTTTGAATCCCAAGAAGATAGAGATACCATTTTCAGAAATGGCCCCTATTTCACGGATTCCAGAGGTTTATATATTAATATATGGACTCCATACTTCAATCCTGAGCTCTATGTCCCCAATGGAGTTCCTGTCTGGATCCGTCTCCCTCACCTCCCTCTCCATTGTTGGGGGGGATGAATCAGTCAAGGCTATTGGAAATGCATTTGGGAAATACATTGATAGAAACAAACCAAAAGAGAACATGCAGGCTTGTGCTTGAATTTGTGTTGAAGATGATTTGGGAAAGGGACTACCTGAAGCGGTGAAAATTAAAGTGGAAAAATGGACTCACATTCAACAACTATACTATGAACAACTTCCCTTCAAATGCAAGGTATGTCATGAATATGGTCATTTTTCTAATAGATGCCCAAAGAAGGAAACACAATAATCAAACATCTCTCAAGAACCTCAATGGGAATCAGTTTAAAAAAATATATTTGTATCTAAGCCTTCAAAGTCTTTTTCTGCTTCCTTTTCTGCCCCTCCCTCTTGAAATGTCCCTCCTCCCCCCTCTTCCCTCTCCATCCCTATGGAATCCAATCCATTCGTATCTCTTGACCTTGAAAATGATGAGCCTTGCCCCCTCCCTGTCAAATCCTCTATACCTTCTCCCTTTGTTCCTCCTACCTCTTCCCCCCTTCCCCCTCTCCTTCCTCTCCCCTCTTCCCTTGCTTCCCCCTTAGTCCCCTCCCACCTCCTCATGACAAAATTTTGACTCGAAACTAGTCAAAAGATACTCTCCTCCTCCAAGATAGTCACAAAAGGTATAGTCGGAAAAATAATAAGGAAATCAGTGATGAAGTTGAAATGAAGGAAATAGCCTTGGGAACATAGCAAACTATTGAAACATTCATAGCAAAAGGTGATGGAAACAAAGAAAAAACAAATTAGAATGTGAGAGGAAAAGGCCTCTCAACTCATCAAATAGTAAATAATGAGTTTGGTCTCCTCGAATTGCAGAAGCCTCGGGCACTTTTCAAAGTTCAATATGGCAAAAGACTTTATAATATCGGAATCCCCAAAATCCATTTGACTTCAGGACACTAAATCCTTGGAACAAGAGATGATCCAAATAATCCAAAGAATAAAGAATTTCGAAAGAACAACAATAAACACATTTGGGGCTTCAAGAGGGATATGTAAATTGTGGAATATCTCCACATGGGAGCTAATTTATCAGGATAAAAAAGTGCATTGGATTAAAATAGAATTCAGAAACAAACTTACTAGTTGTCAGATCTATCTTTTTAATATTGATGCGCCTTCTCATTTTAGGGATAAGGAACAGTGTTGGAATTCCTTGTATGATTGCATGGAGTAGGAAAATGGCAAAAAAATACATTATATGTGGAGATCTCAATCTGATTATCAATGCTAATGAAAAAATCGTTGGTAACCTTCAATCAAACCCCTTCATAAACAAGTTATAACTCATCATGGAAGCAAACAATTTATTGGATATTCATCTCGTAAATAGGAAGTATACCTGGAGTAATAAAAGGGTGGGACCGAGAAATACAAAGGAATGATTGGATATATTATTAATCCATGATAGTATCACTTCTGATTTCAATTCAGTGATTTGAAAAATAATCCCATCACCAGCTTCAAATCACAAGGCATTAGCCATAAAATTCAGGGACAACGAAAATTTCGTCCCTCTTCATTTTCGCTTCAATCCCCTTTAGATAAATTATGAAAATGTTAGAAACATGGTGGCAAGAGCTTGGAAACAAAGCATAAATGGTTTCCCAATTTGTTTTTTGGGAAGAAAAGCTTAAAAATGTCAAAAAATCACTTAAGGAATTGGCTCAATTACATTACAAAGAACCTTAGAAAAGGAAAGAAGAGATGCAAAAGAAGCTAGAAAATATTTAGGAAATAATAGAGGAAGGTGATGTAACAAGGGAGCAGCAACTAAGAGAAAAATAAATTCACTGGGAAATTTACAATAATGATAGAAATGAGGAGGAAAAATGGACATTAAAATCAAGAAACTTGCGGATTCATTCTCAACGAAAACACAACCTTTTTCCACAACACCACCAAAATGAGATTTCTCAAAACCCACATTAGAGTTAATCATCGGAGAAGGGAGAGTTGATATACAGGATCAAGAGGAAATAAAAAGGGAAGCACATCAACATTTCAAGAGAGTTGTTTCTTCAGATCAAGAGGAACAAAATTATGAAGACTTCTTAAGGAACATTCCTAAACTAATCGCAAAAGAGGCAAATGATTCTCTAACAAAAGAAGTGGATGCAGTTGAAGTTCAACAAGTTATTTGGAGTCTTCATTAATACAAATCTTTGGGGCCTGATGGCTTCTCCATCTCCTTCTATCGCTCCTTTTGGAAACTCATAAAAAAGGATCTGTTAAAAATGACTGGGTGGGTCTTAAAAAAAAAAAAATAATTGGAAACACAAGCTCCACTTACCTTTCCCTTATCCCCAAGGAAACTGAGCCTTCCTCTTTTAACTGTTTTAATTCCATATCCCTTTTCAATTCTTGATATAAGACTATCTCCAAAATTTTGGCTAATAGGATTAAACCCCTTCTTCCTAATCTGATTTCCAAAAACCAAGGAGCCTTTGTTTCAAACAAGCAACTCATGGATAATGATGAGCCTCATAAATGGGTAATTATATGGGCTCATTTTACCTCCTAACCTAGTCAAATAACCATTCTCTTAGCTTGTTGTATGATTTTCTGATTATATTTATGCTTATAGGGTGAGTTGAGTTAGTTATTATGCCATGTGGTCTAACATGTATTTAATGTAGATTATTGATGGATTTCGAGGTCAAAGACAAGGATCTAGTGGTCAAACTACAACAATAACTTGAAGTAGGTAGAGGAGAGGACTTATAGGAGGAAATCCCCCTCATTTATTGATCCTCACTTCAAATTCCCGAGTGCAAGCAACCAAATCATGCACTAGAAGGCGGCCGAGCAAGTGGAAGATGATTGATAGTTATCTCGAGTTTTGGGAGACAAGCCTCCTTGATTTTAAGGAAGCTATTGGTAACTTTAGATGTATAAGTAGAGAGGCCTAGGGCCTCACTAGCCTTGGATTTTTTTCTTGTGTAAACTTTGCTCAAATTTCGAGCTACTATTTTATGACAGTTTTATGTAGTCTTGCTATTTTTTGACAATGAAGATGGAATCCTTTCTGAGCTAGTACTGAGTTAACTCAGAGGGTTGAAGCTCTTAGGTTAGGGCCTAATCCAAGTAGCCAAGCTTCTCTACTTTAATTTGTATGCTTTACTTCAGTTTGTAGATTAGTTTGCTGTTAGATGTATTTCTCTTATGGTTTAGAATATGTTGCTTTTGATGATTTAGTAGCTTGCTTCCATTTGTGCTTTCTGTAGTAGGTTAAGCAGTGACCGGAGAAGATTCAAAAGGATAGAAATAGTTCCTTGGCCTCTCTTCCTCCCTCTGGGACCATGATTTGAGTCAAAGACTCTCTTGCTGTCCCAAAAACACAGATTTCCCTCATTCCTAGGACTTCTAGTGTGTGCAGCTCTCTAGTAGGTTGATAGTCCAGTTTTGCTTTGCTTTAGATCTTATTTATCATGTTCAATTGCTGATTTGCAATAATAATTTTGCATGCTTTCATCTCTAACAACATTTCCTAGCATTTCCTTCTATACATCATAGTTTAGGCCATTTTAATGCAGAACTTTGTTTTTCCTAGGATGCACTCATTTCATTGGTTGCTTGATTTTCTTGGTTGACTGTCAGTTTCTACGTAGCAAATCTCTTGCAGTAGTAGGCCAGCTTACCAGAAATCACACCCTCCATCTGATCCATGCCCTATAGGTCTCCCAAACCTCACCTCAATTCTGCCCTAGTTTCCTTCATTTTTCATAGAACTTCTTCCTCTCTCCTTGAGGAAACACAATCATCTTTCTCTCTCTTGGTGATTCATGGTAGACCTTAGGTACCCTAACACCTCATTCCAACCTTCATCCACCTTTTCCACCCACTCTCACACCCTCAAAACAACGAAAATTGCTCTCGGCCTCCTCCTATAGGCCTCCTGTAGTTTCCCTGTTTTCCTCCTGTAGTTTTCCTGTATCCTCCTGTAGTTTCTCCTGTAGGCTTTATTTTGAAGGCCGAGTGTGGGAAAAGCCTCTAGAAGGCCACCTAATACCTCCTAGGACCCATCCACACCATCCTAGATCCTCCCAAGCTCCAAAAGTACCCTCTAACGCTACCTGTTTGCTGCCACACTCACACACGATAAATTAGATGCATGTTAAATTCACATAAAAACACATAAAAATCCAAAAACATGTTTTTTGCTTATTTACTTCCAGAAATAGCATGGTTAGATGTTGTTTACTTCCTTGAATATGTAATGGCATTTATTTCATGGTTTTCATAGTGTTTTTTGCAAAAGTATAATTAGCTTGTTAATTAGGGTTTACTAGGTTTTGTTTTACATTCCAGTCTTTCTCCTTTCTGCAGTTAGAATAGCATCTGTAGAGCAATCTTTCTTTCCTTGCATCACACATAGAGCTTCTTTTGAAAGATATAGAATTTGGCTTGAGCTCATAGTGATCTCGTGCTAGCTGACCAAGTGACAACCTGTAGTGAGAACTAGTACTTGTGCATATAACACCGACACTTCCAAGTTTGTTACGAACTACTGGGTTGATAAAGGTAAAGTTTGTAGCCCTGGAGTTGTAGCATTCTTGCTGCAATACTGGCGCTCATCACTTTTTGGCGTCGTTTCCTGGGAAGCATCAGAGTATTCTATGAATACTTCTTTCTTCTATTTCCTATTGCAACATTCTTCTAATAGTTTATTTCGGCAAAAGTAGACTAGTCATTTCTTTTCTTTCAATTCTGCATTTCCTTTCTTTCCTTTTCAATTATGCAAATTTCCATTTAGCAAGTTCATTTAAGCTAGTTGCAATTTGTTTTTTTCAATCACAATTTTAGATTCTATAGATACTTTTAGTGTGGGGAAAAAGAAACAAAAAACCAACCAAAAATATTTCCTTTCGTGCTTCGTAGGAGTAGAGATAGCTTAGGAAAAGTTTTGCCCAACACCCCCACTGCTTCACACAGCCAACCTTCTCTCTTCTTCGGTGGCTACAATCAAGAAGAACCCTTAGGTGAACATCTAGACATATTTGAAGAACCTATAGGGGAAGAAGAAGAAGAAGAAAACATTCGTTCGGAGCTGATGGCTGAAAACAGAAATGCTAGGGGAAATGGAGAGAGAATATAGAATACCTTTCCCATTTGGGAGACCAATGGGGACACCAAAATGAAGAATATAAGTCCTTCAGCCCTACCTTACTTCCATGGTCTGACTACAAAAGATCCTGATACCTTCTTGTTCGAGTTTGTTGTCATCTGACGAACTTATGACTATGCAGTAGACGAGCAAAAGTTGAAATTGTTCCCTTCTACTCTCAAGGATGCGTCCTTGCGTTGGTTCATGGGATTACCTGACAATAGCATCACAACTTGGGCTCAGATGCAGCAGGCCTTTAACAACAAGTATCGAGACTATTGTAGGTCAAAATATACTAAATAAGAAATCTTCCAAATGACCAGAGGAAGTGATGAGTCCTTGGAAGACTATGAAGAGAGGTTCCAGCTCAGTTACAAAAGGGCCACATGTACACTTGACCTTGAGTCTTTGAAGTTGGTCCTGCTCAGGGGAATTCGGGAAGACCTTTTAGACACCCTCCATCTACTGGCTAGGGGAGACATCTACCAACTATCCTATGAGGACATAAAGACTATTTTTAGAAACCATTCTAGAGTAGCCAGAAAGAAAGGTAGGGGAGTCAACCCATAGCCAATACCTCTTCTTCTAATTCATCAGTTAAAGGTGAAATTGGAAAGATGCCGAAAGACTTCAAGAGTGAGATGTTGCAGACTCTTTCCATGCAAATGGATACCTTACATATCAAAAGAAAACAAGAGGAAGCAGAGAGGGCTTTGGCCATTTTTTTCCCTAGATGCAGCAGGAGGCATCCTAGGAATGAATTCCCATTAAACTCTATAGATGTTTGTTCAGTCTGTGAAGAAGATCATTCTATAGATAAGTTCCCTTCTTTGCTTGGACTTAAAGCTGTATACCAAGGGGCTGAAGGAGTCACTGAATAGATCTATTACATAAACCAAAGGAGGCTGCATGGACCTAGACCATACCAGTAGGGGATGCAAGGGACATCTCAGGCATACTACAACCCCAACCAAGTCACCTCCATACCTTCTTGGGGCCCCCCTGCTCATCCTTCCTCGTCCACGCCTCCTCCTTGGTCCTTCACATCTCAATATCATGCCCAAATAGCCACCCATTCATTTCAATCCTATGCTCAGCCGCAACCTCAGTGGAATGCATCTCATCAGGGGTGGAGGCCCCAATACAACTCTCCTCCCGCTCTTCTACCTCCACCACCTACCCAACCACAACCGTTACCTTCTGCTCCACCAAGGCAACCCCAAATGCCTACCCAGCCAAATTCGAACCCGAAGAATAAATAGGCTCAGCAAGTGTATAGTGGGGAACCATCATACCCAACTTATGCTATGGAGATTTAAGAAATTAACTTGCGATCTGGGAAATTTCTCCCAGATAGCCAGCCTCCACTCAAGGAGGTTGAGGAAGATAAAGAGGAAAGTGAACCTAAAGAAAATCCACCCTTTCCTGAGAGATTATCCATGACAATCCAGCCTACCCCAGGAGAGACTAAACTCTTGGGAGAATTGAAACATCTATGTGTGAAGATACCACTTCTCCAAGCCATAAAATATGTGCCTATCGACAATAGGTTAATCAAAGAGGAGTGCTTCAGGCATCCAGGAAGGCGCTAGAGAGATTCCCCAACCATCAATGTCATAGGACAATTGTCCGACCTGATGTTGGGGTAGATAATCTGTCCAAATATATGGACCTTGGAAGCCCAGTAGTTGATGCCCACATCAATGGCACAATGGTCCCACATACCTTGATTGATGTGGGAGCTGCCATTAATGTGATGACAAAGGAAACAATGCTCAAACTTAATGTCCAGGACTCCTTGAGGAAGACCATGATAGTGCTGGAGCTAGCAGACCGCTCCACAGTGACCCCTGAGGGGATTATAGAAGATGTGATGGTCTCCATTGATTCTTGGGAGTACCCTGCTGATTTCTTAGTTCTCCAGCCAAAGGCGAAGCTCACGGGGTATCCTCTCATTCTGGGAAGACCCTGGTTGGCTATAGTCGATGCATACATCAGCTGCCGAGTTGGGAACATCAACATAAAGAATGGGCACATGTCAAGCAATTAATCCTATATCCTCCTACCAAACCCTTGCTAGAACATGATCTACCTCTCTGGTTGGAGGAGCAGGATGAGGATGAAGTTTATTCTACACCACTTTGTACATTAGAAATCTCCATGGGGGGAAAATCGCAAGATGAGGATGATATGATTGAAAATTTGATTCATAATCCACCTATTAGTGTATCACCATTAGAGGACATAGTAAGAGAAACCCAAAACAACCCCTCAATTGATATCTGTGTGGCCGTCCCCACTTCTCTCCATGTTAAAAATATAGAGTTTGGCCCAGAAAGAACATTGAAAATCAATCCATCCCTATCTACTTCCCAGGAGAAGGAGCTATGCAACATACTGAGAAAACATCTAGATGCCTTCGCTTGGAGTTATAAGGAGATGAAGGGAGTGCCCCCTTCAGTATGTACTCATCATATATACATCAAGGAAGATTGCAAGCCAATCAGGCAGCCTCAAAGGAGGATGAACCCAATACTTAAAGATATTGTTAAGGAAGAACTACAGATATTGCTTGATGCAGGATTCATCTATCCCATCTCTAATAGTGAATGTGTCTCTCCTTTGGTGCTAGTGCCAAAGAAAAATGGTAAGTGGAGAATTTGTGTCGACTATTGGGAATTGAAAAAAGCCACTAAAAAGGACCATTTTCCTTTTCCTTTCTTAGATCAAGTGTTAGATGGTCTGGTAGGGAAAAAGTTTTTCTCTTTCTTAGATGGGTTTAGCAAGTACATTCAGATTCAAATTAGCCCAGAAGACCAAGATAAGACCACTTTCACTTGTCCTTGGGGTACCTTTTCATACCGAGTCCTTCCTTTTGGTTTGTGCAATGCTCCAGCCACTTTTCAAAGAGCGGTATTGAGTATATTTTCTGAACTAGTTCATGATACAGCAGAAATACACATGGATAATTTTACTCTGTATGGCTCTGACTTTCAGGAAGTTTTATCTAACCTAGGAAAAGTTCTAGATAAGTGTATTGAGATGAGCCTGTCCCTCAGTTTGGAAAAATGTGAACTCTTGATGATTGAAGGGACCGTGCTAGGTCATGCAATATCTCAACAAGGACTGCAGGTGGACCCCAACAAATTTCCATCATCCAAAGGGTCCCACCTCCTCAAAAGGTGAGAGATTTCAAAAGTTTCCTAGGCTTAGCTGCATATCACAAGAGATTCATTAAAGACTTCAGCAAGTTAGCCTCTCCTTTGTTTGGACTCCTAGGCAAAGATGTTGAGTTCATATGGTCAGAAAACTGTCAAGAAGCCCTAGATACCTTGAAGAGCAAGCTAGTGACTGCCCCAATTCTCAAAGGCCCAAACTGGGCCCTACCCTTTCACATTCACACAGATGCCTCGAAAAAAGCAATAGGAGAAACCTTAGGACAAATTGATGAAAAGTTACCCTATGCCATATACTTCATATGCAAAAACTTGTCAAAGGTAGAGTTAAACTATATGGTGACCGAGAAGGAACTCCTAGTTGTCGTGCATTCCTTAAAATAATTCAAACATTATATCACAGGCTATCAAACCTTTGTTCACACTGATCATGCTATAATTATATATTTAATGAATAAACCATATGTAAATGCTCACATTATTAGATGGTTTCTTTTACTGCAGCAGTTTGATCTGACCATTGTTGATAAGCCTGGTAAAGAGAATGTTGTTGCTGACTTTTTGTATAGAATAAATTTGCATGCAGGTGAAGAATAAATGGTGGATGAACAAATGCTAGATGAACACCTATTTTCTATGTCAGTACTCTCTCCATGGTTTGCTGATATAGCAAACTACATGGTTTCAACACAGTTCCCACCACACCTATCCTCAAAAGAGAAGAGCAAGATAGTAAGGAAAAGTGCCCCTTTCACCTGGATTGGAGGCAATCTCTTCAAACTTGGCCTAGATCAGATCTTGAGAAGATGTGTCAGAGAGGAGGAAGTATTTGAAATCCTCCTGACCTATCATGACAGGCCTTGTGGAGGTCATTTTGCAGCAAAAAGAACCGCTTTCAAGATATTGCAAGCAGGCTACTACTAGCCCACTCGTCATTAGGATGTGAGGAGATACATGAGCCAGTGTGATCGGTGTCAGAGGATGGGGAAACTCACTCCAAAGGATGAAATTCCTATGCAACCTCAAGTGACCTTTGAGCCATTTGAGAAGTGGGGCATGGACTTTATGGGGCCTATCAACCCCCCTTCAAGGAAGAAGCAGTATATCATTGTGTGCACCGACTACCTGATAAAGTGGGAGGAGACAAAAGCAATCAAAGCAGTGACATAGGAAAAGGTAGATGATTTTTTGAGGGAAAACATATTCTACAAGTTTGGGTATCCGAGAGAGTTGGTCACAAACCAAGGAAGTCAGTTCACTTCCAACCTGATTGAAGACCTGCTCACACATCATAAAATGAAGCACATGACTTCAACCCCTTACCATCCACAAGCCAATGGGCAAGTGGAGGCCACTAATAGAGCATTAGAAGGGATCCTAGCCAAGGTAGTGAGAAGAAATAGAAAAGACTGGGCGGACAGATTAGTTGAGTCGACTTGGGCCTACAACACAACATGGAAGACCACCACCGGGTTCACACCCTATGAACTGGTCTATGGGAAGAAGGCTTTGTTGTCAATAGAGTTTGAATTCAATACCATAAGGATGGTAGCTCAGCTGGACCTGGACCTCAGCCATGCAGAGAAGGAGATATTACTTCAGCTCAATGGCTTGGATGAATACAGATTGCAAGCCCTTCTCCATACAGAGGTAGTTCAGCTTCAGAGAAAGATATGGCATGACAGAAATATCAGGGAGAAGCAATTCCAAGAAGGAGATTGGGCACTACTCTATGATTCAAGATATAAGGATTTCAAAGGCAAGCTAAGGACAAGATGGCTGGGACCCTACATTGTGGAGAAATGCAATGACAATGGTTCAGTTCTGATCAGAACCATTGATGGTGAAGGCATCCCCACGCTTGTCAATGGACATCGATTGAAAGTCTACAAGAAACCCCTCTCCAAGCGAGAGTTTATTGAAGATTTGAATAAAACTGTGATGGTAGTGGAGCATGTCTTAGCTTCCACTTCACCCATTCACTGAAGAAAAAGAAGAAATAAGGACTTAAGTGAAAACCTTCATGAGGCATTTGAGTCCCATCATTGGGCTGAAAACCTCTTCTGAGGCGGCCCAGTGATGTAAAAAAAAATGGGTGGGGGGGGGGAAGAATAAGATCCCTGGGTGAAAACCTCCCTTGGAGGTGCCGAGGGTAGGCAATTAAGGTGAAAAACTCTCTGAGGTGCCTTAGTTGTTTTAAAAAGAAAAAAAGAAAAAAAGAAAAAAAGAAAAAATAAATAAATAAATTTCAACTATTAATAAAGCTCTGAAATTCATTGTCTTCTCAAAAACTATCTCATTGCCCTGATGATGGACTCACTAAGGTAGTCCGAAACGTTGGTTTCATAACTGATCACAGGTTTTCCACAAATTCAAATCAAGATCAAACAGCCTGTATGGACTCCCTCTTCAACAAAAAAAAAAGAGAAAGATAAATGAATTTTTATTGCATTGTAGGTTTGCAGGAGGACCACAATGATCAGAAGAAGGTGCCAAGGGGACCCTGACATTCATACTAACATCCATATCATCTTCTCCACACCTTCCTCCATCATTTTTGGCATCTCTTTCACCCCACTGTACCTCTTCTTCCAAAATTATGTTTTCTACAGGAGGCTTTGTTTTTTCTATAGGAGGCTCCTATAGGAATTACAGAGAGCCAACAGTGTCTACAGGAGACAGTTTGAGGGACAAGAAAAGCTTCATGAGGAACCTATAATCCCTCTTATCATCTTCAAATCTCCTTGCCATCATTTCCAAGCCTGCATCACACTCCAAGCATCATTATTATTTTTTTCCTTTCCAAGAAAAAACACATAAAAACAGTTTTTCAGTTTTGAAAAAAAAAACAAAAATAAAAGGAGGAAAAGGCACCATTAACTTTACCTGAAGCTTACCTACTATCCCTCCATCATTCATCTCCACCTCTAGAATCATTTTCGAGCTCCAAGCATAGGGAAATAGCTGAAGTTTCAAGGGGAGAAGCAACTATAGGAGCTCCTTTAGGAATTCCTGTAGCAGTTGATCCCATAGAAGTCCAGCACCAACAGCAAAGGACATCACATCTGAAGGTTGGAAAAGCACATGCAACTCAGCTCCAGCAAAAGAAGAACCTGCAAAAACACACAACAACACATTAGCAAGCAGAGACAACATGCATGAAGGAAAATGAAGGCATGCAGCAGAGAAAGCCACAACACCTCACAGTCGATGACAACAAATACACTTGGATTCCAGGTAAGTAGCTAAGTCACTCCTCTATCTGCATTTATGTAATTAGAAATCATACGAAGGTAACAAGATGGTTGAAATCGAAAGAGGGAAAGGTGGCAAGTTAACTCGGCTACCTTCATTGAGTTGATTCCACTTAATCGAGATATCACCCACACGTGCACACAGTCAACTCAAGAAAAAGATGCGAAGGACAGGTAGTGGGAGGAAGAGTTAACTCCGATGTAGTGATGTGGGTATGATTACGAGGGGGGTCATGATGACCAAGCAGGTGGGGACCAATGGTCCTAATGTGGGCAACGTACACCTTGCCAGCTCAACAATCATAACTGAAAATAGCCATAAAAGGTGATGAGCACTCCTCCTCGCGCATTTTCACCACCTTTTCTTCAGTTTCTCCTCGTAACTCAGCCACACCATAGTCTTCTTATGCTCCCATAGCCTCGTATCCACCATCCTCCATCGATTTCCTCCATATTTTTTCTCTCGGCATTTTCTACAGGAGCACCTACAGGAAATCTATAGGAGGGACATCGGGCTTCTTTAGGAGGGGTAGTGAGTCATTTTGAAGGGAGAAAATGTGATTTTTGGCACGAATTTTAGTCTAAAGAGGTAGGGATCATGAATGCCCTCTGTTGAATATAAAAATGTGAAAGAATTGATCTCAAATTGAAGATAAAATGAGTCTTTAAGAGGGTAGAAATACATAAAAAAAAATTGTTTAAAAAAAAAAAACACAGTCTCCTTTGTTTTTCTATTTCACTCAAAAAATTTTGTCTCCACCTCATATTTGGTTTTTCAAAAGAAGTACAGGTAGTATGACAAGGGGGTTTATGAGAAAAGAGCCCACTAACTCCACTAGACTCCATGCACATCCTCAAGTGGTGGAGATATTTACAAGGGCAAACTGGATGAATTTCTTTGAGAAGTTTAGAGGGTTTGATGATGAAATTGCCCATGAATTTGCTCTCTCTCTAGTCCCTCACACAAGACCTCATGCTACTGTAACCATTAGAGGCCTCTCCATTGAAACAAACCCTGAATTCATCAGTAGGGTCACTACCCTTCCTCTTGTGCTGCCTTGGAGTAAAGATGAGAAACCAATTGGCTAGGCTGCCAAGAGGAAATTTTTCCAAGATAATGAAACCCCTGTTGAAGACAAAAATGGAATTAGGAGGGCTAGTATACCATATCCCTGGGATGAGGTTAGCTACCAAGTGATCAAATACATTTCTTGTGAGGGGAGGCACAACATTGTTTATGGATATCGTTTCAGAATCCTCTAAGATTTGAGATATGGCATGAATACCCCAACACATCAAAAGCTCAATATCCCTTACTTTCTCCTTTAGTCCCTCATTAACTCCAGCACCAAGGTACAAGTAGGAAATTCACAATAGCTAGCTCACCATGGCCTAATCAAGATCCTAATAGAAGAAGCCCTCCATACCCTTACAATCCCTATATCATGGGAAGTTTTCAAAAATATGATAGCTGAGGATGACATCAAGACATTAACCTATGATGTTAGTCCTAATGTCAGTGAGGAGGGAGAACAACAAGGAGGAGAAGATGAAGCCAATGGTGACATATCATAACAACAAAGGAAGGAGGAAAGAGAAGAAAAAGAGGAAGGGAGAATTGAAGAGACATAGCAGGAGGAGGAAAAAGAGACAAAAGAGGGAGAAAGGAGGCAGAGAGGGTAGAGCAAAGAGAATAGTCCCCTAAAACTTGGGAAAGAGAAGCAGCAACTGCCCTCAGCACACCAGTCAAGTAGAAGCATAAGAGGAAAAGAAAAACCTCCATGTATTTTAGGGCAAGTAAGAGTACTATAATTAAAATAGGCAAACCTCTGCCCTCATCAAAGACTCCCATTAAGATTGAAGATTCACCATCTTCCAAGGTGAAAGAATCTCCTTTCAAGACACCTATAACCTATGAAAGGGGGACTCCAAGATATTCTACATGGAAGGGAAAGACAATTCTACAAGACACCAAACCAGACTTACAGGAGGCTAAAACAGTGCTACACGAGGCACTGTCCAAACTACAGGAGACATAAAAACTTGAGGAAAAGATAGGAGGATATCCAGAGGTGAAATAGGAAGCACAAGAGCTACAAGAACCTAACCCCCAACCTCATCTTGACTCCTATTATAGACTACTTGAGGGAGGTAAGATAATCCCATAGAAATTTGCAATTCCACTGTTTTTCGAATTGGAAAAAGAAAGAGTGAGAATGCATAGGTGGATGCAGATAGCCAAGCCCAAAGGAGTTGAGGATATTGGCCACATGGAAAACAAACTCAGGGAAATGGGCAGGGAATTAAGTGCTCTCAGAGACAGAGAAGCCATTACAAGAAGCCACCTTGAGTATGATAATGAATTACTAAGGAGGCAACTGCAGGAGAAAGAGACTCATTTGGCATACATGAGCAGCTTATCCATACAAGCATTACAATGCAGAACACCAGCCAATCATATGGCCTCTATCTAAAGGATCAATGGCTTCAATTCCAAATAAAAACTTTGGCACAAAGAGGCACAATGCCTTTCGAAGACTATAGGCAGTTCATAGATTTGTGTGACCAAAGAACCTTTGAGGACAAAGAAAATATGGCAGAGTTCTATCTACACAACATGGCCCTCACAAACCTGAATGTGTGGGACCCCAATGCCAAGCTAGGGGATCTGCAATTAATTGGCCGTGGCATCATGGATGAACAATGAAGAATTGAGGGCAGCATAAATGAAAATATTGTTAATAAAAGAGTAGAATGAACCATTTATGATAAGAGCTGAGCCATCAGATCCTATGGCACTCATTAGCACACACAACCTGCTTGCTAATGACCCTTAGATTGCCCCTAAATATCTAGCAAATCAGGAACAAGCCATTGCACACTTTGAAGATATGTTTAGGCTACTTGGGGAGGATTGTATGCAAGCATGCATGAGAAGGTGGAACACCCTACCCCACAGTTTGCAGATTAGGGAATACCATTCCCCCATGAGGCTGAAGGAGGCATTGAAAAGAGTGCCAATGTACAAGCGCTCCATGCAAAGGCTGAAGGTCAACTAGATTGGCCTCAAACTGAGTCCTCCACTCATATTAGGCATGCTGGAAGGAAGAAGGAGCAGTGGAAGGACATAAACAGAAAGGCAGGATTTTATGGAGAACATGAGCAGACCACATCAGAAGCTTGGAATGCTAGGGAGGTCACCAGGGCCATAAAAGAAGAAGAGATTGACTAGGTTGCTCAAAGGATGAGCAACACCTTCAGTCAAGGGGTGATGATGAGCCTCATAAATGGGAAATTATATGAGCTCATTTTACCTCCTAACCTAGTCAAATCAACCATTCTCTTAGCTTATTGTATGATTTTCTAATTATATTTATGCTTATGGGGTGAGTTGAGTTAGTTATTATGCCATGCGGTCTAACATGTATTTAATGCAGATTATTGATGGATTTCGAGGTCAAAGACAAGGATCTAGTGGTAAAACTATAGCAATAACTTGAACTAGACAGAGGAGAGGACTTATAGGAGGAAATCCCCCTCATTTATTGCTCCTCACTTCGAATTCCCCTTCATTTAGCTTGGAGTACAAGCAGTTGAATCATGCATTAGAAGGCAACCGAGCAAGTGGAAGATGATTAATAGTTATCTCGAGTTTTGGGAGCCAAGCCTCCTTGATTTTAAGGAAGTTGTTGGTAGCTTCAGATGTATAAGTAGAGAGGCCTAGGGCCTCACTAGAGTCGGATTTTTTTCTTTTGTAAACTTTGCTAAAATTTCGAGCTACTATTTTATGACAGTTATATGTAATCTTGCTATTTTTTGATAATGAAGATGGAATCTTTTTTGAGCTAGTACTAAGTTACCTCAGAGGGTTGAAGCTCTTGGGTTAGGGCCCAATCCAAGCAACCAAGCTTCTCTACTTGTATTTGTATGCTTTACTTCAGTTTGTATATTAGTTTGTCGTTAGATGTATTTCTCTTATGGTTTAGAATAGGTTGCTTTTGATGATTTAGTAGCTTGCTTCCATTTGTTCTTTCTGTAGCAGGTTAAAGTGATTAGAGAAGATTTAAAAGGCTAGAAATAGTTCCTTGGCCTCTCTTTCTCCCTCTGGGACCATGATTTGAGGCAAAGACTCTCTTTCTGCCCCAAAAGCACAAATTTTCCTCATTCCAAGGACTTCTAGTGTTTGCAACTCTCTAGTAGGTTGGTAGTCCAGTTGTTCTTTACTTTAGATCTTCTTTATCATGTTCACTTCCTGATTTTCAATAGTCATTTTGCATGCTTTCCTTTCTTACATCATTTCCCAACATTTCCTTCTATATATCATAGTTTAGGCCATTTTAATGCAAAACTCTGTTTTTCCTAGGATGCACTCATTTCATTGGTTGTTTGATTTTTTTGGTTGATTGTTAGTTTCTATGTAGTATATATCTTCTAGTAGTAGGCCAGCTTACCAACAGTCAAATCCTCCATCTGATCCATGCCCTATAGGTCTCCCAAACCTCATCTCAATTCTGCCCTAGTTTCCTTCATTTTTCATAGAACTTCTTCCTCTCCTTGAGCAAACCCAATCATCTTTCTCTCTCCTGGTGATTCATGGTAGACCTTAGGAACCCTAACACCTCATTCCAACCTTCATCCATCTTTTCCATCTCCTCCTCTTGTAGACTTTCATTAAGTCCACCCTCTCAAGACTTGGATGCAAAGTAAAGGAATAAATACTCTTGATCAAATTTCTTCTTGGAATAAAGAAGATAACGCATGGGATGGTTGCCCTCCCCCATATTTCCCTGTTGACCTTAGTAATAAGTGGAAACTAATTATCTCAAAGCTCAAGGGTGCAACACCTATAAGTCTTCAAACCCAAGATAACTTCAAATGGAATCCATCCGGAGGGGTGTATAGAGTTAAGTCTGGGTATGCAAAGCTTCAAGTAGATCTTGGTTTGCAAGTTTGGCCTCATTGGAAATATATGTGGAAAATTGAATGCTTACCAAAAATCAAATACTTTTTGTGGAAAATTCTTAAAGGAAAGATACTTATAGCAGACAATGTCAGGAAAAAAGGAATTCATGGGCCTTCTGGATGTATGTTGTGTTGTAAAAATGAAGAAAAATGCAACACCTTTTTTAAATTGCAATTTTACTAAATATTGTTGGTTGAAGCTTGTTCATCCATTAGAGGTCAAGATTAATTTCAATTTATCCCTCTCGAAATTCTATGATAATTGGAAAGCATCCTATCCTTATTCTCTCAAGAATGAAAACCTGATAAAAATATTTTTGAGTTGTCTCCACTCCTTTCATTGTTGGAAAATATGGCTTGCTCGCGATAAGCAAATCTTCCAAGACAAAAAGCTTGAAATTAGGAAAATTCTTTCCAAATCTTAGGGGCTTGCTTCAAAATTTATACATGCTAAAGCAGCAAAGGATTTGGATCCAAGAAATCTCCAACAAGAAGAAAAAAACATGGATCAATATTGTCCTAGATAAACCACAAGTTAGGAACTATCCTCCTCCTATTCTAAGAAAGCCAAAAGATTGGAAAATTAGATTGAAAGAAAAGGACTTTCTATTGTGGATAAATTCTTTGAATCACCCATGTATTTTCTTTGATGGAGCTTCAAAATATAATCTAGGAAAAGCAGGAGCACATGGTAACATTATTGAACAAGGAAATGCAAGCTCAATCTCTTTTGAATGGGGATTGGGTATAAAATCAAACAATAAAGTTGAAGCATATGGGTTTCTCCTAGGATCCGAAATCCTAAATAAAAGAAACTATATGAAAATAGTCATTATAGGGGATTCCTCATTACTAATCCAGCAAATGGTTTCTAAAAAAAGTCCAAAAAATGTTGAACTCAATCAGATTGTTTCTCGCATCTAGCATTAGCTAAAAAATATCACTTATTTTCATATTTTAAGAGAGCATAACAAGGTTTTTAACAAACACGCAAACAAAACGTGCTTATGTCCTCAGGGAGAAGTTTAAATAAATGATGAAATACACTACAAAGATATTCAATAAATCTATGAATTCTCTTCCTCATAGGCATGATTTTCATGTGAGAAGAAATGAAGTGTTTATCTGCTTGAAGATGCATTTTCTGAGTCTGACAGTCCTTATAAATATTTTGAGAAATCTTATCCTTTTTACAAAGTCGAAACCATAAATCCACTGGTCATGTAGGGGGCATGGAAAGTCTCAAATCCCAGCTCATTATCCTCCCTGTTAGAAGTGCAATCCCACTGAAATACTCTGCATCCCCTCAACTCTACCCCATGCCAATTTTTTTGGATCTTTGCCTCTCATTCTTCTCATGAAGCTTCCCTCCGTTCTCCTAATTTCTCTAAAGCTACCTACCCTTATCCTTTTATATCTCCTCTCATCTCTCAGAGCCTCCCACCCCCATCTTGATATTCTCGTATTGCACTGCCTAGAGTTGTCATGTTGATCCTCGCTGCTCTCTCTTCTACTTGGGACTGGGCATCAACCCAAGTGTTATGCTTTCCTATGTCTTGTAGTCCTATCTATTGTGACTTCACTAGACTGGATCTAAGCCTTCATCCTCTGTTATCTATTGTTCTACAATTAAGGTTCTTCTCTAGCCCCTAGTGAAAATGGATCCCCTAGAGCGCTATTCCAAGAATGAATCATGTTTTCATTGCAGATATCATAAATTTATAATCAATTAGTTAAGGGAGACTGTTAGGCAAGTTTGTTGCCAGACAAAAACATAGAAGGCATATCTTATGAAGCACCTTAACGATCAGAGTTCTGAAATCGAGGCTCTGAGCAATAGGTGTGCACACCTGTAAAACCCTATCAAATTCTTGAGAGAAATCATCGCTAACAAAACTAGAGAAAACTCAGGTATGGTGGATTGAAGTAACAAAAATAAAGAGAAAGAGGATACTATAATGAATCATAAGTAGCTGGTTCCATTTTTTTTCAGAACAATCTTGTTGCTCACAATTTGTTTCAGAACTCTCTTGTTGTTGTTCATTTGTCTCAATACCAGCCTAATCTGTCTCTTATCTAAGTAGAATTTTTTATTATGAAATGTAAATGTAAATTATTATTACAGTAGTTTATTAGATTATATATGAAATATGTAGTAGGGAGGCTAGCAATCTATGATAGTAGGATAATAGTTGATTTTGGTGGAGAAAGTCCCTGGGACTCTTCCTCTTCTTGGATAGTTCCATAATTTTGTAATGGGAGCTTGCTCCCTCATTTTATTTTTCGAAAGTAATACCAATATCTGATCTTGTTAATGTCTATATATATATTACTTTATATCTTTCTTGTCTGTGATAGGAAATTAAGCTAGAAGGTGATGATCTATGGATGTATCCCTTCACATAGATAGTGGCATAGTATTAAAGGATAAATAATTAATTTAACAATACTTCTACTAAGAAAGAATGGACCCATTGAAGTAGATAAATTTTCTTTGATGTTTATCTCTAGTATCTTGGCCAATCTAAATGGTTTGTTTGTTTGTTTCATTTAGACCATTTTTTCAAGTTTGAAAATTTTGGGTTTATTTTGGTTAAAAAAAATTAGTCCTTTGAAGGCTTCTAGTTCTCTTTTGATGTTTAATTGAAACTTTTGTTGTTACATTGATTGGCTTCATATATTTTGTATTGATTCAAGTGTTTGGGTTAAATTAGTTAAAGACTTTTTTTTAGTAAAGAAGCCATTTGTTTATCTTTTTGTCATGTTTATTTGAAAAATATATGGTATTAGGCTTAATATATATTGATCCATAAATTGTCCTGGATATTCTGAAAACTATACTTAAAAATCTAAAATCTAGACAATGAGGGTTTATTTCTCTTTAGATTTCTAGATTTGTAGTGCATTTTTTATTATGTATGCATTCAAATCAAAACTATGTAGAAAATATAGAACAACAAAATAAAAAATCACAAACCATGATTTGACACAAGATATAACATGGGATATTCTTTTAGGAGAAAAGTCACCAAGAAGGTGAGGCCTCTCTTCTCTCTTTATTTGAATAGAAAATGGTCGTAAGTACAATGAAGTAAGGCTTATGGATCGTACACTACTACAATGCACAAATCCTCTCTATGTGCTCTCTCCTTATCCCTCCTAACTACTTTACTTGTCTATTTAACAAATGTACTTGATAAGAATGGAACCCCCTTTTCTTCCTAATGGTCTGGTTATAACACAACTCAATAGCCTACTAGTGGTCAAGTTTGACTCCCTCAACTTTTAACCAGAGTTATAATAGAGACTATTGTATAATCTTATTCATCATGATCATGTGGATACCCCCTTTTCCATAAATAATGGGGGCCGATGTGGTATCCTCTCAGATTATGGTAATGAAAATAGGTAGATCAACTTCTGAGTGGCATAGTTTTTGCATATGGACTCTGATTGGGGAGATTCTTATGTCGTTGGAAAGGTATCTCTGTGCAGAATATGAAAAGAGGTTCTACACTAAAGCAACAAATTTTTACCGTCAAAAATAATGTTTGATGTCTCAAAATGTTCATAGAAGGTTTCAAACCCCAACTTGTCAAGTTGGGTTCCACTAGTAAAAATAGTACAATGAGTTTATTCCTCTACTTTTTCCACTCTAAAAACATCAATATGGATGAAAAACAATATAATGATCCAATCCAGATCATACAACTATTATTTTTATCTGGGAATTCAATGTGTTTTCCATGATAATTCTTAGTTCCTTTATATATTTTCCAATGAATGGTGACAAAGAGTTATTCAGTGAGTTGGAGAAGAAAGATATCCAAATGCATATTGAGATGGGTGACAAGAGGAATTATAGTGTTACTGGATTGGGCATGATTACTTTTCAGAGGGATCATGGGGATCCATTCACCTTGAAGAATGTTATGTATGTGCCCTGGCTGAAGAAGAACTTGGTATCCATTTCCATGCTTGAGGATAGAGGCAATGATGTGATCTTCTCAAAAGAAAAGGCATTCCTTCGACACATAGCCACGAGTCAGGTAAAGAAGATAGAGATTCGGGTGAAGAATCTCTATAAGCTAGAGGTAGAGGAGTGTGCTACTTTGAGTACAAAAGCAAAAACGGTGCAAATCCGAGACATTGGCGAGTTGTGGCATAAGCGATTGGGCCACTTACATCATGGGGCTTTGAAGATATTGCAGTAGATCTCTATCGGTCTTCCCAAAGGTACGCTTGAGAAAGTTGATAAATGCAAGGGGTGTACTTTAGGAAAATACACCAAGTCTTCCTTTCACGACAGAGGCAGTCGAGTAGAGGCTATTCTAGAGTGAGTCCATTCAGATATGTGTGGACCATTCTCGATAGAATCCACGACCAAACACAAGTATTATGTTATATTTTTTTATGTCTATTCTCGTAAATGATGGATATTTTTCATGTAGAAAAAGGATCAAACTTTAACAAAGTTTTGTGAGTTTAAAGCATTGGTGGAGAAAGAGTTGAGCAAGAAGGTTAAATCTATATGGAGTGATAATGGTGGTGAGTATGCCTCAAATGAGTTTAAGAACTTCTATGTAGGGGGAGGATTAAACAAGAGTTGATGATGCCCCATAACCCTCAACAGAATGGGGTGGCTAAGAGGAAGAATAGAAGCATAGTAGGGGCAATGAGGGTGATGTTGCATAATCAGGGCCTACCACTACACTTGTGGGCTGAGGCATGCAACACAACAATTTATATTCAGAACTGTATCCCACATCAAATACTTGAGATGAAGACACCAGAGGAGGCTTATTCTAATAAGAAGCCAGATGTTGGTCACTTCAGGATTTTTGGGTCATCGTTATATTCCCATGTGACCAAAGATGCATGGAAGAAGCTTGACCCTACAACAGAGTTGGGATGTTTGTGGGGTACATGGATACACCTCACAACTATCAGGTGTACTTTCCGGCCAGCAGGATAACATTGGTTCGTAGGGATGTCAAATTCGATGAGGAGAATGCCATGCGAGTTTCCCTTGAGAGGGAGCTTGAGCTACATGCATATGAGGAGCTTTTAGCTCCTAAGGTTGAGGAGCCTCAGATTGATGTGGAGCAACTAGATGCAAAGGATCTGGGAGTGGAAACATCCACTTAGGCAGAGTCTTACGGAGAGGGAAGAATGTGCACCAAAGAGGCTGACAGATTGTTGGATGATGCACGAGAGAATGTGGGAGCACCCACTTCTCAGTGCAGGCAGAGGAGGTCCCCTGAGCGGTACATTGGATACATGGATCTTATGGGTGAATGTGTTGTGACAGAGCCATCTTCCTTTAAGGAAGCAGTGCAACAACCGGTTTGGATTGATGCCATGGTGGAGGAGTATGACTCCATAGTTCGTAATAGCATTTGGGATGTGGTCCCGAGACTAGAGGACAAGTTATTGGTGAGCTCCCGTTGGCTTTAGAAGGTAAAGCAAGTTGTAGATGGTAGTGTGGAGAAGCATAAGGCTAGATTTGTGGTTCATGGCAGAGGGGATTTACTATGATAAGACTTTTGATCCTGTTGCAAGGTACTTGTCCATCAGATCTATATTGGCATTATCAGCATAGATGGGTTGGAAGATACATCAGATGGATGTGAAGACAACCTTCCTTAATGGCATGATTGAGGAAGAGGTGTACATAGAGCAGCCTGGAGGTTTTGAGACCTTTGACCGTGAGTTGCATGTGGGCTAGCTCAAGAGAGTTTTGTATGGGATGAAGCAAGCACTATGTGCTTGATACACCAGGATAGGCAACTACTTCACCGGGTTGGGCTTCACGAAGAGTGAAGCGGATGTGAATATGTACCACATAGAGGTGGAAGGTAAAATGTTGATCATTCTACTTTATGTTGATGATCTCTTACTAATAGGTGATGATCAGTTGATCAAGTCTTGCAAGGAGGACCTTGTAAGAGAGTTTGAGATGAAGGAAATGGGGCTCATGCATTACTTTCTTGACATGGAGGTATGGCATGGAGATGGGAAGTTGTTTGTGTCCTAGGGCAAGTATGCCAACGAGATACTCAGGAGATTTCGCATGGAGAGAAGCAAACCCATGGAGACTCCTCTAGCAGGTAACTGGAGGAAGGAGGATGCTATTCAGGGGAAGTAGTGGAAGCTATTGTTTATAGGCAGCTTGTGGGTTCACTCATGTACTTTGTGAACACACAATTGGATATGTGATATGTAGTTAACCAGCTTAGTCAAGCGATGGTTAGGCCTACCAAGTTGTATTGGAAGGTGACAAAGAATGTGTTAAGATACCTCAAGGGTACTTCTCAGTATGGATTATGGTACAGACAGATAGAGGGAGTCAAGCTTCAAAGCCTCACCGATGCAGATTAGGCAGGGAGTCCATCCGACATGTAAAGAACATCAGGAGAGATCTTTAGTATTGGGTCAAAAACAATATTTTGGTACAACAGGAAACTTAGATCGGTTGCACTTAGTTCGGTAGAGGCAGAGTACATGGCAACGAGTTAGGTAGCATGTGAGGCCATTTGGATGAGGAAGATCCTGGTTGGTTTGTTTGGTTAGCGGGATCCAACTGTGATTTACTGCGATAATCAAAGTTGTATCAAACTATCTAAAAATCTAGTTTTTCATGATTGGGCCAAGCATATTGATATTTGATATCATCCTCTCAAAGATTATGTATTGAGGTGGATTATGTTGTTAGTGTACATTCCCATGGAGGAGAAAGATGTTGACATTTTGACAAATTAATTGTTAAGATGTAAATTCAAGTTGCACAGAGACAGGATCATGGTAGCTCATAATCCCTTTCTTGTTGAGAGGGAGTTTTGAGAAATGGCAATAAGAAATTCTAGTTTAATTTGTCCTTGAATTAAACTGAGAATTAAAATCAAATTCTATTTTCATAACAACTTGTAAATAGTTAATTAAGTTTAATTAACTTCATTAGCTTAGGAATTTCTAGTTGGAAGTCCTTTTGTAGTCATGTATATGTTCTCCCTAAGCTTTAGGGTCCCGTATGAGTTTAAATTGAGATGGAAATTAGATCACTTAGTTTACTGAGATAAGTTCAGTTAAATTAGTTCCAAAATGTTTGAGGAACTACAAAGAGTTAATAGTCAATTGGTTCACTAGCATATCCACAAGTGTCACTCTAGTTAATAGAAGATTCCCTCATCAGAAATCTATGCATGTTACTTCATAGAAAGACCTAGTTAAGACTAGAGTGCAAGGAAAATGTACTATCAGTGGTATTATTTACTAGAGTGTAAATATCATGCATTCATCAGAGATTGATCCTATGTTTGGATTGCGTAGTTTTGGAAGCATGAATTCCCTTTAAACACATGCTATTCATCCTAGGAATTATACAAGAGACTAGGAGCTTAGGGAGCTAAAAAATTGGCTAAGTGTTGGCCAAGAGCTAGCTTGTGAGTTGAGAGAGTTGAGCATACTTGTGTGAAATTGTTCTAGTGAGAACAAGATTTGTATCTTCACTCATATTTTTGATATATGCAAATACAGATAGTGGGGTTTTGAGCAGTGGTTTTCCCCAAATACAACTTGTGTTATATGTCATTGATTTATCTTCTTCTTGTTCATAATGTTTCCATCGATCTATTAGCTTCCACTAGTTGAAAGTAGAAATAGGTTTTTATCCTATGCTTTAGTATATTACATAAACTTGTAAATCTACAAAATTTTCTACAGATATTGATTACAAGATATTTATATAAACTTCAACCAAATAATTATTATTATATATTAAATATTATATATAATTTTTAAAATTTAATTATCATAACTTTACTTTTATTAATATTAACAGTCATATTTATTTTTTTATAATTCTTAATTGTTTATTAAAATTATAGTGATTCCTTACGGAAAAAACAATATAACTAATCTTAAAAGAAAATTATTATCTCATTTAATTAATACCAATAAATTGGGGGTTCTTAACACCCTCGCTACTCGTGCCCTTAGGATTTTTGATAATAAGAGCTTTGATAAGGAAAAATCCCATCTCCTTAATGTCTTCATGGAGAATGGCTATAGTAGGTGCCTAGGTTAGAAGGCTTTCCTTAAGACCTCTAAAAATATGGTTATTAGAAAAGAACCTAGAGAACGCCTACTAGGTGTCCATCTTCCCTATGTCCAGGGAACCACTGACAAGATTGCTTGGATCCTTAAGAAGTATAATATTCCCTCAACCTTTAGGTCCCTCAACACCATTCGTAAATCCCTTTGATCGGTGAAAGATCCAATTGACCCCAAGGACATGAAGGGTGTCTACCTGATCCCCTGTTCTTGTGGGACCCCCTATATCAGGGAAACTGGGCGCTCCATCCATCAAAGGTTAAATGAACATGCAGCTGACCTAAGACATGGGATAAACAAGTCTTCAGTGTTAGCAGAGCATGTGGAAAAGACCAAGCATCATGTTTGTATTAAGGAGGCCAAGGTTATTAACAAGGTTGCCCAATTCCATCACCGTAAATTCAGGGAAGCAAAAAAAGACCTACCAATCTCAATAGAGATGATGGCTGGAAGATCAGTCGTTGTTGGATCCCTGCCCTTTCTTCTTAGTCTTGTCGTTTTGTCCCCTTATTCCCCTGTTCCTTCTCCTTATAGCTGTCCTTTCCTTCCTCCTAGGGTTCTCCTTTTTAAAAAATAAATAAATAAAATAAAATAGAATAGTAATAAGAATAATAAAATAAAATTTGACATGCTTTTTAATTTTTACTATTTCCTTATCAAAAAATTTATGAATATTATTATTCCTATTTTCTAGGTTCTACCTTTACCATATAAATAAATTTAAATGAAAATAGAAATATATATTAATTTTAACCTATTCTCATAATTTATTCCATTAAAATAAGTAAATGAATTAATAAATTAGTAAATAATTGAATAAATAAATATTTCTAATATATAAAGCAATTAGCTTGACTAAATAAATTTGAATTGGGTAACTTAGTATAATAATTAAAATAAAATTTGACGCATGTTTTAATTTTTACTATTTCCTTATCAAAAATTTTATGAATATTAATATTCCTATTTACTAAGTTCTACCTTTACCATAATAAATTTAAATGAAAATAGAAATATATATTAATTTTAACCTATTCTCATAATTTATTCCATTAAAATAAGTAAATGATTTAATCCATTAGTAAATAATTGAATAAATAAATATTTCTAATATATAAAGCAATTCCATTGGCTAAATTAATTAAAATTAGGTAACTTAGTATAATAATTAAAATAAAATAATTTAACATCCTATGATATAAAAAACCCCCCTTTTCGTATATGAATGAGTTAAATTAATAATTTGTTAACCTAAGAGAAAGATATTAATATGATAAATTACAAGTAGTTATTTATTCTATTATTTTTGACTTATTAATTTTCATCAATCTAGCCGTTTTGGATATTCATTGATGGTCAACCCAGTCAACCTAGCCGTTTGGATGATCTACTCTCCCTATATAATTGGCAGCTATGATCTGACTCTGTTGGACACCTAATCCTAAATGGGTTAGTGTGGAAGTTGAATAGACTAAGTAGTCCAAGGGACCTTGGGTTGTGAAACCCAAGAGTCACAATGTACTATAAATATATATCTCCTGTTAATAAAAAATGTATTGCATGTTTTATCTTTCATATTTCTTTCTTGCTGTCCATGTGTGTTTAACATGGTATCAGAGCAAGCGTATTCCTGCCCTGCATAATTAATTTGAGCCATTTGTTTATGGCCTTTCTGTGCAGTTCATTTCTGCCATATTCCTTTATACAGACCTGCGCTCTGTCTACCATATTCACTTGAATGATGAAACGTCCCTATGCCTGACACTGCCAGCGCTGTCCTAGCTGTTCTGACATGTCTGTCCGTCATATACGTTTTTGACATTGTCTGCACCTTCTGTCAAGCCTGCGCCCTCTGTCAAGAGACCAGTTGCACACGCTGTCTCACTGCGTGCCTGCGCCTGCCTGTTCTTCTGAATACAATAATCGCTCTCTGGTTGTCCTGAAAGAGAACTGAACAGTCAGACCATGTCATAAACGTTTCAAAAGGGAGTTATTCCTCCATTGCCTGCCCAGATATGCGTTGGTGCCTCTGCGTATGTTTTTCATTGTTTAACGCTTTATGCATAACTGTCAGAGCTTATTCCACCATGTTATAGCTGTTTTTGGGGGCGACAGGCCTGTGGGGAAACCGTTCTGGAGTGTTTGACAACGCTATTCTTTTCATGTGCTTCTATGAATGTTGCCACTGTTCCATAATTTTTTAAAAAACGTTGTCTCGTATTTTTTAAAGCGTTGTCTCATTGTCTCTCCACACGCCGGATCTTCATGCTGTCGCTTCTCACCGTGCTTTCGACTTCACTGTTTACGCAGATTCTCTGCCTCTTCGAAGCCTGCAAATCGGTCATTTCTGCCTTCAAGTTCCCCAATTCGGTGCTTAAAAGATTGAGACAAACCGTGAGATTGCACAGTATATTGATCGAATTCCGCCTGGCATAGTATCATATGGTAAAGAAAAGAAGTGACAGAAATTACAGAGCACGGATGATATGATGCGTTGTGAGGGCTTGGGAATTTGGTAAAACGAAGAAAGCGTTGAAGAGCAGTGGGAGATAGTGTTAAAAGGTTGTGAATGTGAGCATTGGATGATGAATCTGATAGCGGAATTGAAAAGTCCGGCTTCTAATGCACTGGAAAGACACTGAAAACTTCCCCAGGGACCACTGGAAGACCAATCTTTAAGGTATATTTTGATCCAAGCCACAATATTTTGTTTCTCGCGTCTCAGTGTTAGCCGGCGTGGAATTTAGTCTCGGGGCTGTAGAAGGTCAAAGCATTTATGTGTGTTTAACATCATCCAAAACCAATTGAATTGTTGGCACTCCGAGCTAAATATATCCCCTAAATTTGATCCAATGAAGGATGTCTCAAAGCTTGTTGTCTAGACTCTCATAGAACAAGATTAACCATGATCCGTGTTGTTTGAGTACTCCTGTGATGAACCAAAAAAAATGTTTGCACAACAGACTCATCAATCATTTCTACATTCTCGTCATCAAAAAAGAGCCAGTGGTTATGGCTTTTTACAAGGCTAATATAGTGCCCATGATTTGGACCAATGCCAACATGAACAACGACTGCAAATAGTGAATACTCTGTATTCGAACCCAGTGCATCATCGGTTGTATTGCATAACTTCAGCTCCATGGGGAAGACCACATGATAAGAGAGTTTTTTGTATTGCCCAAGTTGTTCAACGTATTTGAAGTGCTTCAAGTGGATAACAAGAATACGAGGGGGGATCTTAATTTTCATTCTTTTTTGTGCTTCTTACAAACTACAAATTTCTTGTCATAAGAAAACAAACGAAGGAGCATCAGTTTAAAGTTACACAAGAATGCTACTGTAGAACTCTGCATATTTGTTTTATAAATTTTTGAGGGTTAATGCAGATTGACAATTTGCTGGAAATGAAAGGCAACAACTTTGTTTTGATGGATCGAAAATAAATTGTCAAGTATTACTGCAAAGCCTTTGAAATATATGCTAAATTTTCCAGTCAGAAAAAAAGAAACAGTGGTGGTGATCCCTTTTGATATTCAGTGTACAATTTGGTTGAAGGAAACTCAAATATTTATGTTCACTAATAAAATTGAGTTGTGAATCTACATAGGTCGGATTTCTTGAGACAATTTGTTAATTGCAATGCTAAATTGGCCATTTACTTAACAGAATAATATTTCGGAGTCAGTACTCCTTTGGCATTGGAGAGGGGACTCGTGAACAGTTGATTCAATGGTAGGGAGGTGGGAATGGCAATTTTTCGGAATCAATGGAACTATTGCATAATATACAAATTCGTTGAAGACTGTTGGATTCTTTTTTGCCAGTGGAGAAGAGAATACGTTCCACGCGTGGGCCTTTTGCTACACTGCTTTACTTGAAGCTTGCTTTCAGCTTAGCTTTTCCTTTAATCACTAGTTCTTGTACTACGGTTTTAGCCGGCAAGGATATTTGCTATCCTCTCGACAGAACAAGAGGTTGTTTATGACGTTCAATAGATGAATAATTTTTTTGTATGATTGTTGTCGTGTACTTACAATTGTTCAGAAGATTCTGTGCTGGTTGGTCTGTTGGTATTTTGGGTCAGTTTCTACCATACCAGAATGAGTTTGTCACAATTTGGATGCCATTTAGAGATTGTTTGTGTGGCTTTATATTCTTCTCACTAGCTGATACTGAAGTGTTGATATACGTTGAAGAGTGAACGAGTATTTGAAATATCCAAGCAAGTTTGCAGTTGCTGCTGCTCCAGTGTAGCATTGTATTTAAAACTCATTATAGTGCATTGATTCCTTGATTCCACTGCTGCATAAAGAGTCTGGTGAGCTGATTGTAATCTTTTATGTTGCACACTGATCATTTGCTGACATTTATAAAGGATATTGCAGTGACATTGAATTGTGAGTGATTGTTGTCTTCTTCTCTTGGTTGATAGTTGTGATCAGTTTTCTTTAACGTATAAGATAATGAAGAAATGACCAGACTTGATAATGCATTAGAGTTGTTAAATACTCTGATACATTCCACTGTTGATGAGATGGTTAAGATCAACAAAACCTCTCTATTCAATATTAAAATATGTCTACAAAATGCACATGAGAATATTGAGTTTTTGCAGCTTGAGACAAAGCTACAGCAAGAAGAATTAAAACAGAGAAGTCATCATTCTAAACCTATTTTTGTTCAAAACATTGAGACAACTACCCATCAGCAGCAAGTTAATAATGCAACAGTTGTACATGCAGATGCAGAAACTCAGTTTGCACTTCCCAAGCCCATCATTAGACCTTGGGAACAACTTGTCCACAACAAGCATAGAACTGGTCTTGGATATGACAAGGACTTGTCCTTTCATATCCCAGACTACTCCAAGCCCATTCAGTTTCAGAGTGCTGGATTTATTCATGACAATTCACCTGCTCTTCATGATAGTTCAGCTTCAGCGGTTCCAGATTCTACTCCTCTTCCACCACAACAACAACAGCAACAGATTGTGAAATGCCAACACTGTGATTGAGTTGGCCATCTGAAAGATCACTGTTTTGATCTTCATCCATGTAAGCACTGTCATAAAACTAGCCATTCTTCACACAGATGCTTCAAAAGCAAACATCCCGCAAGAACAAAGATTCATCTTGGATGGATCGCTTCTTGGCAATGGGCATCAATAGCCAAGAAGATATTCCAAACACATGTCAGAACTTGTTCTAGAATATTGAACAGTCTTGCAGTTGAGTTTTCTCCATCATCTCACCTTGTATCTGGCAGGGGGGGAAATGATGGTCATCTGTAAGCTTCAGAGTCACATCAAGCGAGCCTGAGCCACAACCTGCCGCACCAGTTTTAGAGTTGTAGCCAGAGACAAAGATGCCCGTGAACATGCCTTCAGTGGGAAATCTGGGACACTTCCTCTAGTAGAAGACTTTAGCTTCTTACCAGCTTTGGAAGAATTCCAGGAACAAAATTGAGGGCACTTCCTCTAGCAGAAGACTTCATCTTCTTGCCAGATTTGGAAGAGTTCTAGGAATTGCATTAAGCATTCCAGAGTTGTTGGTCATCCTTAAACCATCACAGGTTGAGACTTCCCTTTTTAGGTTGAAGTTTTACCTTTTATGTGGGGTGAGACCTCCCTTTCATGGTTGAAGGTTTCCCTCTTCAAAAAAATAGGAGCATTTCCCCTAGTAGAAGACTTCAGCTTCTTGCCAGTTTTGGAAGAGTTCTGGGAACTCCACTAAGCTTTCCGGTGTTGGTGGCCATCCTTAAACCACCGCCCTTTATACCAACATTTCAAAGAGCACATTCAGCCTAGTGTTGCAATGCATTTTTGCACATTTTGTATTACAGCTCTCTTCTTGGACTCATACATAACCCTTCGGATTAAGGGGGGAAATGTCAGAAACCTAATCCTAAATCGGTTAGTGTGGAAGCTAAATAGACTAAGTAGTCCAAGAGACCTTGGGATGTGAATCCCAACGGTCACAACAATGTACTATAAATGTATATCTCTTGTTAATAAAAATTGTACTGCGTGATTTATCTTTCCTATTGTTCTTTCTCCCCATGTGTGTTTAACAAAATAAGAAAGTATTTGGTATCCAAAGGGCTTGAAGGGGATCTAATTGAAAGAAGTGACCATTGTGAGAATCCTTCCAATCAATATATGAATATATAAATGTAGATTTATTATTATTTTAATTGGAAACCTTCAATTAAATAATAAAATTGAATTACATCTCTCCCAATCTAAATTGCTTATTAGCATAATTCACTACCCTCATAGGTCTCATATTTTTTAATAGCATTGTAACATGTATATTAATTTCCTTTTCGGTGAACAATCTCCACCTTTTAGGAAAATATGGTGCAGTGGCTGCAACCCCTACAGATCATTAGGACAAACTAAGAATAGCACATAAGATGAAAGGTTGTACAAACCAACTTATTTTTCAAACAACTAATCCAACATTAGTATCTAAACTTTTTCATGAAGATATCATATTGAGAATGTTTGAAAAATGGTGAGAAATCTTCTGCGAGGGTGATGCAGAAAGATGATAAGGTTTCATTGTTTTGAATTTTTTTTGTTAAATTAGAAAAAGTTATAAACAAATATTAAAGGAGATATTGGTATTTTTTACTAAGTTTTGTGAAGTGACTAAATGTAGCTTTAACCATTCACCTTAAGATGTTTTTACAATATAATTTCCTATGTCTATTTAATATCTTCACTATCATAAAAACCTACCTATATCCATCTTAACTACACATCTATCACTATTAGGGGGATGGAATCTATTTATCCCTTTGAGCACTTAGTAGACCCATAATTAAGATGGATCTAAGATGATAGAATTTCCCCTTTAAATATTCTATTCTCACTTGAATACCATGGTATTACCATGGGTTATCATAAACCTGAAGCTCAAAAATTACTATTAGTAATTTATAAAAAATTAATAAAAATAATAATTGATTTTTTTTTTTTTTTTAACCAAGTTAAAATGTTTAACATACATTAAATTAAAAGCATCCATTTTATTCTTAATCCACCAAGCCGTGAGAGGGATCAAATATTTTTTCATCTATGCTAGTTTGTATATCAAGATATATTGATACTCTTGGGGATTAGTAGAAATAGAGTAAACATGGACCTATGTTGGTTTAATTCCCCATTTAAATAGGCTACATTCCACGTGAATACCATGGGTCAATACCATGTGCCATTTTTATTTTTATTAATAATAATATTAGGACTAATAATGTTTTTTGCATGGTATTAATAATAATCTAGCCCATCGTATTTGGCCCATAGTATTTTTCCCATAGGTTTCACCTAAATATAACGCATTTTTTGAGTGTTCGTAAATATAAGGTGTCTTATGAGGTAAATATAAAAAAATGTTTTATTTGTCTACCATACCTCTCATTTATTTACATTTTTGTTAATTTACCATATGTATTTTACAAATATGGTATTTGGACCATAGGATTCACTTAAATAAAACCTCTTTTTTGAGTCTTCATAAATAGAAAGAGGGTTATGGACTAAATATAAAAAGAGGTTTTATTTATTTACCATACGTCTAGTTTATTTATATTTTTATTTATGTGCAATACCTTTTAAGTAAGTATAAAAGAAGGTTTTATTTATTTACCATATCTATCATTTATTTTTATTTTTATTAATTTAACATACCTCTTTTATAAATATGGTATTTGGTGCATAGGATTTACTTAAATAAAACCTATTCTTGAAAAATAAGGCAAATGGAAGGTTGTAACTCCTAATTTCAAGGGATAAATTTACCCTTTTTATCCTTCGCCTTAAAATAAGGTGGGCTATTTGAGGCAATTTGTAAAAATGTACTATGATACAAAATATTTGCCCACTAAAAATTTAAAACCCCTTAATTTCACAAAAGGGCGAACATTCGCCCCTAAAATTTTCCATGTTTGTCACAATGCAACGTGGACCATGGTTGCCATAATGTGATGCTGTTTCTTTACCTTGTTTAATCATGATTGACCATGGTTCACCATGGTTGATTTTCGTATTGAGACAATCTTTGTCACAAAGCGACATTGGAACATGGTTGATTTTCATAGTGAGACATTCTTTCTCACAATGCAACACTGGACCATGTCTGACCATGGTTGACCTCGATTTCCATAATGTGTCGTTGGAATAAGAGATAATCTTTGCGACAATGTGACCATGTCTATCGACCATGGTTGACCATGGTTATATTTAGATAATATTTGTCGCAATACTAAAATCCCAAGGGATTATAAACCTAAGGGAATAGCATTAAACCCAAGGATTTAATACGATAAACGAAAGGTATATAAACCTAAGATAAATATTATAAACCCTAAAAACACATGGTTGACAATTGCTAATTTCGATATTGAAACAATATTTGTCACAATGCAATGTTGGACCATTCTTGACCATGATTGATTATAAACCCAAGGATTTATATTAAACCCTATGATTATTATTTTAAACCTTATCAATAATAATGATATACAATATTAATATGAACACTTAGATTAATAGACCCAAGAAATTGATATTATAAGCCCCAATTACTAATAAATTCAAGGGATAATAAATTTATAAACCCAAAGCACTATATGTGTGTGTTGTGTGTGTGTGTGTGTGTGTTGTTTATTTATAATATTTAAAACTAATACTAAAATTAATGTTAATATGTTAATAATATTAATATATTAATGTAAACATGGTGAAATTAATGTTTAATGTTACCAAATATTTTGAATTATAAATTATTTATAGGAAAATTATATATAAAATTATGTTATTAATGTTTTTTAATACATATTAATATTATAATTAATGAAATAATGTTATTTATTAATAATATATTACATATTATTATTATTATTAAATAATTATTTTAAGTTAATTGTGAAATAATTAAATACATATTTTTTTAACATTATATTATAATAATTATATTATAAAGGGAGGCAAGAAAAGGAAGGAATGGGAAATCATTAGGAATAGAAAAGCTATTATTAGAGATATAGCCCCAAACACGATTGATAAATAGGGAATATCACCACTTTTGATCCTTTTCTGCAATTCTCATGGCTTTCCATGGTGTAAAGGTCCTATGTTAAGTTGCATCCTTAGTGATATTCATTTTATTCTTTTAGTTCAAGCTTGGGAGCATGACAAGCCTAGGGTCCGTCACCTTGAAAGGTTCACTCTTTGGTCTGCCTCGAATAAGAAATCGTCCAGGAGAGGTCTTGGAGGTATAGCTTGTTGCATTAGGAACAATTTCTCCTCTCACATCTGACTTCATAAAAATTACCCCTTCAATCAATACTTTTGGATCGAGATCTCTCGTTCTATAACTAATAGGATATTTCTTTCAATATCCTATTTCACCCCTATCAACTCTACATCCTATAAGAAAAATGACCTGGGTAATAATTCTGCTTGCAATACATTAGAAAAAGACAACTACAACCTAAGGAATGAAGGCACTATCCTTTTTCATGTGGACTTTAATGCTCGAACTGCTACTAACCAAGGTATTATGTTAATTGACAACTCTAAGCCTGACCTCTTATGGCTTGACGAGGATGGTAACTTAGCTTATAAATTCAAGAGGAATTTTGAAGACATAATCGAGAACTTATTCGACACTGAGCTCCTTAAACGTTGTATTTCCGAGGACCTAATAATTTGCAATGGTACTAATGGGTGGCCTCTTTCCAATCAGATGACTTGTTTACATGGGTTGGGTAGAAGCGTAGTGGATTATGTGATTTCTGACATCCATGTCCATAACCATATTACAAACTTTGAGCTTCTTAACGTGTACAAGCCTAAACCTGACCACAAACCTTTGTGTTTATCCCTCAATCTAGTTATTCATACCGCTCACATGCAAGAGACCAGTGAAAGAAAAAACGCATTCGCTTCGATAAAAGTAATGTTGACCTTTTCATAAGGGATTTAGAAAGGGATTTAGGCTTCCTAACTTATAATAAAAACATTGATCCAATCTATTACCATTTTACTACTACCCTTTCCACTACCATTAGCAAGTTCTCTAATGAGTTTTGATTTAAGAAGAATAATAGAACTTTCAATCCTTGGTATGACAATGACTATAAAATTGCCAGGAAAGTGATCACAAACACCCTAATCAAATTGTTAAGCTCTAGAATAGAAGTATATATGAAGCTCTCATCAAGAGGAAGAATAGGTCTTATATTAATAAGAGACAAGAGAATCTTCTCCACCTCTCTAAAGTTACGCCCAAAACGTTTTGGCGGAATGTGCTTGTGAGTAAAACTAAAGATAATCATTATATCCCCTAAGAAAATGGGGATAACTATCTTAGAAACTTGTATGACTCTCTGAACACCATGGGTTCGATTTTAAACACTCCTATTAAGGAAGATATATTTTCTCTAGAAGATGTTAAGTTTGGGATTGTTATGAAACCAACTCACAAAATGATAGAAAAGATAGATCAATGCCTTAGAATTCCGCCTGTTCGAGGGGGAAACCTCCTTTACATTTCACAAATGAATGATTCCTTGATGATTCAAATGACAAATCCTTCTTTCTATATATAGGAGTCTAACGACTCACAATATAACCCAGCCGACCTAAGAATAATAATATAAAGGCACCAAAATAACAATAGAGGCATTCTATGGGGCACAATGATAACAATATGGGGACAATATGGGCACAACAATATTAATAAGGGATACAACTACAATAGTAATGGGGTAATCACTAGTATTATAGGGACCTAACATGCCCCTCTCCTTCAAAAAAGTGTTGTCCTCAATGCTTGAGTAGTTCTGGATGCTTCTGTATAAAATTATCATCCTCCCATGTGGAATCTTCAGTGGATAAGTTCTTCCACTTGAGGAGATACTCCAAAATTGATTGATTTAATAGCTATTGAGTTCTTGTTTTTGTGACTGCTTCAGGTTCCAATATAATTTTTCCTTCCTCGTCAAGTTCTGGGAATATTGTTTGAACTGGGAGTTTGTCACCTATAACCTTCTTTAAACATGAAAAATGGAAAACTTGGTGCACTTAAGAAGCTGCAAGAAGCTCCAATTTGTATGCCATAGTACCAATCTTTTGCAACACCTTGTACGAACAATAACACTTTGGTGATAATTTATTATCCTTCTTGGCTTGCTTGAGGGACATGTGTTTATATGGTTGTAGCCATAGGAATACCCTATCACCTACATAAAAACTTCTTTCACTGTGATGTTGATCTTCCTATTGTTTCATTTTGTTATGCACCAACACGAGGTTATCCTTTAAGAGTTGGAGGACTTGTTGTTGATGCTCGATGTGATGTTCCACTGCTTGAACCTTAGAATTTTATTTTAAATATGATGTGATGGATGGTGGCTGATATACATAAAGTGGCATAAATGTGGTCATTTTTGTTGCTATATGGAAGGAAGTGTTATACCACCATTCAGCAAGAGGGAACCATTTGTGCCATTGTGTTTGTTTATCAAATACAAAGAAATGAAGATATCCTTCCAAACATTTGTTTACTATCTCTGTTTCCCCATCAGATTGAGGATGATAAGATGAGTTATGAGCTAATCAAGTACCGAGACAAGAAAAGAAATATGTCCAAAAATTTCCAGTGAAAATGGGATCTCTGTCATTTACAATAGTCTTCGGGTTTCCATGTAGCTTTTGAATTGTTTCCATAAATGCAGTAGAATATGTACTGGCTTTAAATGGATGTGAGAATGCACAAAAGTGTGCATACTTGGTAAGTCTATCAACTACCACCATGATGACACTCTTTCCCTCAAGCTTGGGTAAACCTGTGATAAAATCCATTGAAACCTCCTCCCAACGTTGAATTGGAAGGGATAAAGGTTGTAATAGACCCGGGGTCTTAATTGTTTCAACTTTATTTTGTTGGAAAACCAAACATTCCGCCACAAACTTTTGAATATCCAATTTAAGTCCATCCCAAAAAATTCCTTCTTAACCATGTGGTAAGTTTTTAAAAATACTGAGTGCCCTCCTAAGGGAGAAGTGTGCAATTCGACAAGAATCTTTTTCTTGTGTTGGGAATTCTTACAGAGGTATAAGCGATATTTGTACTATAACGAATCATTTTGTTGGCTAAATGTATCAGATGTACTGGAATTTTGTTGTAACTTTTGAATAAGTGCCCACACTTCTTCATCATTATTCTATTCCTCCCTTGCTTCATTTATCCAATCTGATTGGATAATAGAAATGGCGCACAACAATGCTTCCACATCCTCATCCTTTCTTGAGAGTGCATTTTGCCACAACATTTTGCTTCCCTTTTTTGTAGATGATTTCAAAGTCATAACCCAACATCTTTGTGACCCACTTTGCTTCTCTTTCATAGGATAATCGTTTTTCTAAAAAGTATGTTAAATCTATCATGATTCGTTTCTACCTTGAATGTCTTCCCATTAGGTAGGGTTGACCATTTCTTAAGTGCATGTAGTATTGCCAACATTTCCTTCTCATAAATAGCTTTGTGTAAAAACTTTCCCTTGATTGGACGACTTACAAAAGTAATGGGTCTTTCATCTTGCATTAAAACAACACCGATTCCATTTCCTGAAGCATCACATTCCACAATAATGGTTTTTGTGAAGTCCAGTGTAGCTAAGACCGGTATTTGGCACATTGCCTCTTTAAGATGTTTAAAGGCCTATATTGCTTCTAGAGTCCATGAAAATGCATCTTTCTTCAATAATGTTGTTAGAGGTCCTGCTATTCTCCCATAATTCTTAACAAACTTGCGATAATACCCTGTCAACCTGAGAAAGCCTCACATATGCTTTATGGATATGGGGATTTTCCATTCCTTAACGGCTTTAATTTTTCTAGGGTATATCTTAACTCCTTTATGAGATACAATATGACACAGATATTCCACCTCTTATACTCCAAAGAAACATTTGGATATTTTTTCATATAATTGTTTCTCCTCTAGTAGTTGTAGCACCCGGTCAACATGTTCAACATGACCCTTCCAAGACTTGTTGTAGATTAGTAAATCATCAAAAAATACTAACAAAAATATTCTAAGAAAGGGTTTGAAAATGGAATTCATCAAACCTTAAAATGTAGAAGGTGCATTAGTAAGGCCAAAAGGCATGACCAAAAATTCATTATGACCCTCATGAGTTCTAAATGTTTTTTTCAGAATGTTTTCAGTCTTCATTCTGATTTGATGATATCCTAAATGAAGATCCAACTTGGTGAGGCAAATTGATCCATGTAATTGATCCAGTAATTCATCAATGACAAGAATCAGAAACTTATATTTAAGAGTGAGCTTGTTGAGCTCCCTATAATCTGGACACATGCACCATGATCCATCCTTCTTGTGTACCAATACTACTGGAGTAGAGAGAGAACTTTGACTAGGTTGAATTACACCAGCCTCTAGCATTTCTACAACCATATGTTCAATTTCACTCTTTTGGGCATAGGGATATCTGTATGGCCTGATGTTTGGAGGAACACTTCTTGGAATCAAATGAATAGCATGATCAGGATCACGAATAGGTGGGGAGACCTTTGGGAATCTCAAATACCTTGGAATGATTTTCCAAGGCTTTTTGGATATCTAGAGAAATAGATTATTTTGATGTGGAAACATCTAGCGAACATAATTGTGCAATTACACATCTTTGTTCCTTTTTTATAAGCTTTATCATACTGTTAGAGCAGATTATCTTTCCTGGTTTCCCTACAATTCCCCTTAATTCAACTTCCTTTCCTTCCGCAAAAAATTTCATGAAAATTTCTTGAAAATTAAAAGCTATTGTACCACAAGATTGTAGCCATTAGACTCCTAGTACAACATTAGCACCTCCCATTGCAATGGAAAACATTGGGCTATTCAATACATATTATCCCATGGATAGCTTGATATTATGGCACTTCTGAGAGAAATTTATTGTTCCTCCATTTGAAACTATTACTTGACACTCTGGTGCTAGATATAGGAAGCAATTCAATTCTTTTGCTACCTTACAATGAATAAAATTTTGGGTACTTCCTGAATCAATCAACACTATTACCTTTTTCTTCTTTATTTGTCATTCTAGCTTGATGGTTTGAGGAGTGGTAATTCCATCCAATGCATTACAAGATATGGTCGGATTTATTTCTTCTTTATGTAGGCTTTGTTCCTGGAGTATATCCTCTTCTTTTGACCTTTCTTGCTGCTTTTCTTCTTCCTCTTCAAAATATATGTAGAATAATTTCTTCTCAGCACACTTATGACCTTTATTGTATTTTCTATCACAAATATAACAAAGCCATTTTGCTCTTTTTTCTTCCAATTATTGTGGTGTAAACCTTATAGGTTGTGGAAGACTAGGTGCAACAACACTTCCATTTTATAGTTGTGAGTGGTATGCTTCCACATTGCCATAATTTTGCTTTCCACTTTTCTTGCTAACCTGAATGCCTTCTCTATTGAATCAGGTTCTCAAAGGTGAACATCATGTTGGATATTATCCTTTAAAGTCCCTATGAACACATGAATCCTATGCTCCTCTGGAATATTTTTTACCCTTATGTTCAATTTTTGGAACTCCTCAATGTGCTCCATTACTGAACCCTTTTGTTTGAAACTTATCAATTGGCTAGAAAAAGTGTCACTTTTTGTATCTTCATAATGTGTTGTCAATTATTCCATAAAGATTTCCCAAGTGATTATTTTTTTACAAGAGAAAAGCAATCGATATCATACAAACTGTGTTTTGTGTGTTTTGCACATTATTGAGATCGAAAAATTGCTCCATCTATAATATCCATGTTGTGGGATCCTTGCCATCAAACTTCCTCATATCGATTTTTGGAATATGGTGGGTCTTCAATCCAACATTAGAGTCTATCAAATCATGATTAAAATTTCTTTTTTTTGCATCATGAGTTTTCTTTACTACCCTTTCACCATTAGTAAGTATTTCTTGTAGAAAATTTGTCAAATCTGTCTTCAAATCTACCATGCCTATCTTCAAATTTGTGTTCAAATCTATATTCAAATTGTCCATCTTAGCTTCCATGTCATTCATCTTAGCTTCCATGCCATTTATCTTAGCTACTGTTAGATTTTGTGAGAGTGACATTTGTTGCACTTGGTCTTGTACTTTTGATATATCATGAAGCATTTCTTCCTCTTCTTCATGACTCATGCTATAGCTTTTAGGTTGCTTACTAGGTGTTTACATTTTCTTTCCTCAGGGCATCAATTACTGATAATAATGCTCTACTATGCCCTTGGAATTCCTTCAAAATAATTTTTAAAACAAATCTTAAGCAAGAATTTTAAAAAATCTACACACCTTTTTTCACTTTGTAGGAGCTTGATATTGCCTCTGATGTATCTCTGTAATTTTGGATCATCCAGTTTTGAAATTACGATTTGTAGTAGTCCTTTGTGTTCTCTTTCCAATGCCAGCAATCTGATCCAAATTGGATTTTCCAAGGAAGAGTTATGCCAAATCTCCCACAGTGACCTAATTATAGATTAGTTCAGTAGAGCGAACTTGTACGACGTACCATGTGTCAATGTTTCGACCTTTAGCTTCGAAAAATATATACAAGAAACTACAGTTCGTCCTATTTCTGTACCTTCTTATGAAATTTCAATCCAATGCTTAGAGATAAAGTTATAACGATTTTCCCCGGGTCACCTATTTGGAAGGTAATTCAAGAATCTACAAAAATATCAACTTCCTTAGATCATATCTCCGCAAATATAGTGCGAAAAGCTCTGAAATTTGGAGCCGAGGTTCAGTTCTTATCGAATGGGTGTTTTTTTCACTTCTGAAACGTCGCAGAAAAAAAGTTATAGTGAAAATGCCACAATGGCCTATTTGGAGCAACGAAACCCTAGAATCCAAAAGCTCTCATACCAAATGTTATGAAACCCGCTCACAAAAATATAGAAAAGATAGATCAATGCCTTAGAATTTAGCCTCTTTGAGGGGGAAACCTCCTTTACATTACACAAATGAGTGATTCCTTGATTATTCAAATGAAAAAACCTCCTTTCTATATATAGGAGTCTAAGGAGTCATAATATAACCCAGCTGACTTAACAATAATAATATAAAGGCACAAAAATAACAATAGAGGGATTCTATGGGGCACAGTAATAACAATATGCGGACAATAGGGGCACAAAAATATTAATAAGGGATACAACTACAATAGAAATGGGGTAATCACTAGTATTATAGGGAACTAATAGGGATTAATAAGCCAGCTAATGGGAAAGCCAAAGATACTGAAGGCTACCATGCTAAGACCTTTAAAATTGGAAGATCTATCGTTATTCCTCATCTCCACAAGCTTCCTAATTTTCCTGTAAATCATGGTTTCCCTAAGCTTTGGACGCAAAGCCTTATTGTGCCTATCTTCAAGAATGGGGACAAAATTTTTCACTCTAACTATAGGACCATTATGATTAGCCACATCCTAGAAAATATATATGGGCTCATTTTGGAAAATCCAGGGTAAACGAGCTAAAGGGAAAGATGGTTTTGGGAGACATCACTCAACTATCGACCACCTTGTCACTTTTAGGATCATTTTCTGAGAATGTTGCAATAGTAAGATTGATCTCTTTTGTTGTTTTGTGGACTTTAGAAAAGCTTTCGACACTGTCCCTCAGGATAAGCTCTGAGAGAGTCTTAAAGAGATCATGGTTCCTCTTGAACTGAGGATTGTTGTGATCCACCTCTACGAGACTGTCACTGCACAACTTAAAACCAAAAAAGTGTGGTATGAAGATATTAAATGCAATATTAGGGTTAAGAAACGGTGTCCCCTTTCTGCTACCCTTTTTGGTATTTACATCAATAAACTAGTGTGTCTGGAAAATGTGGGCTACAAGGGAACTGAGCTCAGTGGTATTATCATTACTCTTCTCCTTTATATTGATAATATCTTTCTTCATGCAAAAACCCATGATGACCTAGATAAGAAGCTTAAGCCTCTTCATGTCTACTCCTCCAATATGGGTATGACAGTTAATTATGACAAAACTAAAATCATGATCATTAAATAAAAAAAGGTCATGCATGGTAGTTTCATCTATGATAACCATATTCAAGAACGAGTTTCTTCTTATAAATATTTGGGTATTGACTTTCCTCATCAGCTCAATTGGAATTATAGCATCGAGAAAATAATTATTTGAGGGTAGAAAATTTATTATGAGCTTGAAAACAATTGTAAGTCAGTCGATCTTTACATTTGGAGTAAAAAAAGGTTCCTCTTTGAGACTCTTGTCACACCTGTTATATTATAAGGATGTGAAGTTTGGGGTCGCAATATATCTTGGGACTCATGGAGAAATATTTATATGATCCAAAATAAATTCGTAACCTATAACCTCAAGATCAAGGGAAATACTCCCTATCCTATCCTCTTGATTGAAGTTGGCATGTCCTCCATTTAAAGTGTTGGTTATGTTTAGATATATAATGTATAAGAAGAAGCTTCTAAACACGGAATCCAAGAGGCTCCCAAAAATTACTTCTAATTTTAGTCAAAACCCCCACCTATGCCTCAAGCACAGGTGACATAATGATGCCGAGTCTTAGCTCAACCTTTAGGGGATAAAAGAGGATACCATCATTGGAAGCAAGGATAGTATCAAAGATACTATTACCTCCAATTTTCAGAACAAGATGTGGGATGCTAAGGAGCTAGAGGGTAAAAGGAAGATAAGGTACCATACGGAGGTGATCAACGCCACCCTTCATAACCAGAATTATCTCCCTATGCTAAATGTCACTTAGAAGATAAGGAACATCACTAGGATTAGAAATAACTCTCATGAGCCTCCAAAGTGATACCGGGTGACGTTGTACTCCCAAGACACCCTAGAATAATAACATCTCACATTTGATTTTTCAACTCTTTGATTATTGTTGAAGCTTCTTCTATTCCTTCCACTTTCACATTCATGCTTTTCTCGACTATCTCTCTAACCACCATGTAATCTACCTCGTCCTCTACCTCTCAATATACTTCTCCCTTGACCTCTATTTGTTGAAATAGAAATTTGATTTTTAAAAGTGGTTTCTAAAGTAGAATCCATCATTGCCTCATGTGATAGAAGTGATCCCATCAACTCGTCAATTGTCAATGATTCCGAATCCTTTGCTTCTTTTATAGTTTCTACGAAAAAAACAAATTTAGTATACAAAGATTTGAGGATGGGTCCAGCTCTTTTAAACCTCGCAATTAATCAACAGTTAAGTCATGATTAATATGGTGATTACAGTTATAAGGCTCTCAGTGATTTGGTGGTTGATATTTTTGATTGTTTAATTAATTGCTAGTACTTGTTGGTGGATGTGAGGGGGACACTTGTCCCGTCCTCGGAATACACTATACCGCCCTTAGGTTATGCACCTAACCCCAATTCACTTGGCATTACACTTTGTTCTCCATTGGTTGTGAGGGTTTCTCAACTATTCCTCTGTGACTTTGGTGGTTTTTTTCAGTGGTGCTTGACCTGTATGTGGCCTCGGCCTCTTATTTGTTCACTAGGCTCTGTTTGTAATATTTAACGAAAACTTTGTTCTGCTAGCTAGGTTTTGTTGGTGTAATTGCTCTATTTATATTCCTCCCTCCGTCAATGAGCTCAAGGGTTTCAAGACTTAGTTCTCTGTTGTCTACAAATGGGCGCCTCTATCTAATAGGTTTTGTGGGTGTTATTTATGGTTGCTATCTCCTGAATGCATTTGTTCATGTACTATTTTCTTGTCTCATCATACATGCTTTGTTGTTTAACTTGTTATTTGACTGTGGTATGCCAAGTCGCAGCCATCATGGGACTCGACATTCAACCTCAGCTCATCAACTACACAATGGTAAGTCCTTTTCACTCCTTTAGCTATTTAGTTGGTTTTTCTAGTTATGCTAAGGGACTTGCTCCTTTGTGAGTATGGTTCCCTTGCTAGTTGGCGACAATTCAAATCCTTCCTCTAGTTCGACAGTACTCATCTGGTAACCATAGGCTTACAAACCCTCATCGTGCATTCCTCCATCAATAGTTTGGTATGGGTAATCTCTGTCTATAAGTGGTTCAGACCTATATGTGGTTGCAACTCTTAACCTTCCAATCAGGGCTTTTAGATTTAGGTTTTGGCATTCATAGCCAGTTTGATGGGTTTCAATACTGGGATTTTTGAACCAGTTCCTTTGTCGAACATGCAATGTATTTTGTTCTATATTTGGACAGTAATGATTTAGATATTTGTAAAAAATTACTTGCGTAATATTCATAAGGAAATTACAATATTTTAGTTGGAATGATATATCGTGATTAATGTATTCCCTTTGTTGTAATGCAATTATTTTCGTATGAAACCCTCCATCTATTGTCGTGATTTATTTTGACAAAATGCTCAACATATTTTTGTAACTGTAGGTCTTTATGGTCACTGAATGTCTCGGTGTTTGACTCTAGCCTTGTTCATATATTTGATGTAGTCACTCCCACCTGCTCTCGGCTTTGTTAATTCTATTGTTCCTTAGATGCCTGTAAAAGAAATAATTATTCTGCCAATTATTGCCACTGTTTGTAAATGCATTCAACTTATTATGAAATGGAAAGAAATTGTATTTGGCTGTGAATGGACTCAGATGATTTTTGAAAATCCCTTGTATGATTTCATTTGTTTTTCTGCTATGATGGATTCAATCTTACAAATATCTCATTGTTCCTTTTTTGTATGATTTGTTGAACAATTTTAGAAACTGTCAACAGTTACATGTAGTTATATTGAATAACTATTAATTCTCGTTCACCTAAATTCTTTAATTAATTCAAAACAGTAACTAAAAAAAAAAATATTACAAATAAATTAAAACATAACTTGACGTTAAGTCCTAAATGCTAGAAACCAAGGAAATTTAAAAGACTCGGGTACAATGACCTGTAAACCTATCAACATGTAACTTGTGAGACAAACACTTTAGTTTTGTTCACCCTGAGCTAGATGCTCCTGCATCAGTCTCCTGGGGTAACAAAAATTCATGGCTATGTTCCATGATCTCCTCAACAGAATATCCTGTACGCTACATCTATGCTGCGTCAAGCCATGAACTGTCCTCAATGGGACAGTTCTTCCACTTGACAAGGTACTGAAGGTACTCTTTCTATGAGTTCACTTGGCCACCTATGTGTCGAGAATTCTCTCAATCTCAAGGTGCTAAGCCAAAGGAAGTTTTCTCATCCAAGAACCGCTTTCCATCTTGGTGTCTTGTTCTGGCCGTGTCAAACTAGTCTCTTCGGGACTGGCACTGTATGGAAATAGATATTCCATGTTGAAGATAAGTGATATGCCTATTCCTAGGGGAAACTATAATTCATAGGAATTCGCAGAGAATTTACACAGAATTTTGCAAGGGCCAATATTTTTAAACTTAAATTTGTTATAATCTCCCTTAGGGAGCCTTTCTCTGCATAAATGTTTGAGAATGCCATCTCCCACATTAAATTGTACCTCCCATCATTTTAGATCTGCTTGTTGTTTATACCACTCACTATTGTCCTACAACTTAGATTTTACCTAATCATGTATCATTGCTTTGGCGAAATCTTGTCCGTCATCACTCTTTTCTGGATGTCCTAGATCCTGTAGCTCATGCACTCCACAAGTATTCATATCATACAAGATCTAAAAAATATTGTATCCTATGCTTTGATTCGACAAATTGTTGTAAGTGATTTTTGCGTGGGCAGGTACACAATCCCACATCCATGAATCTTCTCCAATCAAGCTTTGTAGCAAGTTTTTGAAGCTCTTGTTCACCACCTCCATCTACCCATCAGTCTGTGGGTGATAAGTGGAGCTGAAGTTCAGCCGTGTGTCCAACATCTTCCATAGGGTGCACCAGAAATGTCCTATGAACTTCACATCCCTGTCGGAAACAATGGACTTAGGTAAGCCGTGTAACCTGACAATCTCTGTGAAAAACAAATGTTTTATGTGAGTGGCATCATTGGTTTTCTTGCAAGGAATGAAATGTTCCTTTTTTGAGAGTCGGTCCATTACCACCATCACGGATTCATAACCTCGTTGTGTTTTTAGCAGACCTAAAACAAAGTCCAAATTGACTGAGTCCCATGGTCTACTTGGAATAGGCAGTGGCGTGTAAAGTCCCATATTCTAACTGTGTCCTTTTTCCGGCTGACACATTTTACACATGGTTACAATTCACTGCACATCCCTTCACTTCTTTGGCCAGTAATAAATGTGACTGAGCTGATTTATGGTCTTATCAATTCCAAAATGTCCGGCAAGACCTCCGTTGTGATTCTCCTGGATGATGCTCTTCCTCATCGAATAGTCGGGAATACATATTTGTCCTCCTTTAAACAACAATTTCTCCTGTAAGTTATAGTCCAACCATGGACTATTATTCCTCAACAAAGGATTCTGGCATGCTCCATAAGCCTCCCTAAAATCTGCATCTGTCTGATACAAGTCTTTCAAGTGTTCAAAACTCAACATTTGTATCGTGCTCTCCTGCAAGAGAAAAACTCTCCTGCTCAATGCATATGCTACCTTGTTGGCCTATCCACTAATATGATTCAATACAAACATGAAGGTTTGCAAGTACTCAACCCACTTTGCATGCTTGTGGTTCAGCTTATGCTGTTACATAACATACTGCAATGTAGAATTCTCAGAAAAATAAACACTCATTACCTAGAAAATAGTGTCTCCAATGCTTCAATGCTTGGACAACAACGTAGAACTCCTTGTCATAAGACGAGTACTTCTGTCTACTTTCATTCAAATTTTCACTGAAATAAGCAACACGTTTGTCTCCCTGGCTGAGTATGGCCCCAATGTTTGTACCACTAGCATCACAACGAACTTGAAAAAGTTTGTTGAAGTCAGGTAGCCTTAAAATTGGCCTCTTAGTGATCTTTTTCTTCAATATCTATAAGCTTTTTTCTACAGCTTTAGCACAATGAAAAGGTTGACTTGCCTTCTTGATTGTATCCAACATAGGCATGCAGATTCCACTAAGATCCCTTATGAACTTACAATAGAAACTTGCCAACCCATGAAAACTACGAACCTTGAACAAAATCTTTTTCGGATGACCAGCTAACGATAGTTGCAACTTTCTCTACTTCGATTTTCAGCTCATTTTCTACAGTCACAAAGCCCAAATAAACTAATTCCTCTGAAAAAAATAAAATCAAATTTATCTGTAACTTGTTTTGCTGCAATTTCTCCAACACACTCCAAACATGTTGAAAATGTTCTTCTTTAGTGTTGCTGAAAATGAGTATATCATGAAGATATACAATCACAAACTTCCCAATGAACTCTTTCAATATTTCGTTCATTAGGGGCATAAAGGTAATAGGGGCGTTACTTAACCCAATTGGCATCACCAGCCACTCATACAGTCCTTCATTAGTTTTGAAAGTTTTTTTCCATTCGTCTCGCTTTGTGATTCGAATCTGGTGATATCCACTCTTGAGATCAATTTTTGAGAAATACGCTACTCCACTTAAGTAGTCCATCATGTCATCAATTCGTGGTAATGGGAACCTGTACCTGATGGTAATTTTATTGATGGTTCTCGAATCTATGCACATTATCCACTCTCCTCCTTTCTTGGGAGGTAAAACTGTGGGAACTACATAGGGACTTAAACTCTCCCTTATCAACCCCTTATCCAACAATTCATGTACCTTTTTTCTGATCTCTTCGTTGTCCTTAGGACTCTTTCGGTATGCTACCTTGTTTGGTAAACTAGCTCCGAGTATAAAATCTATGTGACGATTGATACTTCTCTTAGGAGGCAATTTATCTGACATATCATCCACTACAATGTCACTGAACTCCTGCAACTTGTCCTGAATTTCTTCAGGAAATTCTGTGATTTCAGTCTGTAACAACACTATTTTTTCCCTCCTTACAACAACATATTTTATCTCACTCTCTTCGATCTGTTTCAAAAATTTCTTTCCTTGCATCAACAATGCTTTGACTCGACTAGTTTCTGCTATCTCTTCCTCCTTAATGGGTACAAGCATGTGCTCAATCCCATCATTGAAAAACTTGTAACAGTTTTTCTTTCCACCATGCACTACCTTTCTATCATACTGCGATGGTCTTCTTAGCAGTATGTGACACGTGTCCATAGGCATAATATCACAAATAACTTTATCGCTGTATTTTCCATTATGGAACTAAACCTCACATTGTTTATCAAATAATAGTTGACATCCTCTCTGTAACCATGACACCTTGTAAGGAGTTGGGTGCTTCAACCTTTTCAAACCCAACTTCTCCACCATCTTTGTGGCAACTAGATTATCTATGCTCCCACTATCGACAATCAGCTTACAACATTTTCCGTGTGACTTACAAACTGTCCTGAACAATGCCTTCCTTTAGGTTGGGTCAACTATCTCCTTTGCTGGTTTAAGTAGTACCTTATTCAAAACTAAGTCCTCTCTTATCTCCGGTATATTTTCTACCTCCTGAAGTGGTGCCTCTGCTTCTTCTGTCTGAGCAATGTATGCCCCTCTTTGACCAGCCTATTCTCCTTCAGGACACTCAAAGGATCTATGCCCCCACTTGCATCACTTGTAGCACTCGTAGGCAGCTCCTTTGCCTCTGTCATTACCTCTACGGCACTGGTATGGCCTTCCTCCCATAGTGTTACTGTCCTTCTTTGTTGTCCCTGAGGTCTTGGAACTACTACCCTCTTTACTGTTGTTGGTAGTTCTTCCTCTGCAAAAGGATTGTCCTTTCCCTCTACCAGTTCCTCCTCCCCTCCTGGAATTCTTCTTTCTTTTGATGTTTTCTTCTACCTTTAAGGCACTCTAGCATGCTTCCGCTATGGTTTTTGGAGAAAGAATACTTATCTTGTCCAATATCTCTAGCCTTAGGCCATTCACAAACCTTGTTGTCTTTTCTGGGTTGTCTTCAGTATAACTAGCTCTCAAATTGACCCGATAGAATTCTTCAGTATATTATTTCACCGTAATTCCTCTGCTTCGAATTCTGTACTTGTTGATGCAGAGCAATCTGGTAAGCTTTGGGAAAAAACCTACCCTTCATCTTGGTGACCACTCTTGTCCACTTTTTAATTGGTAACTTATTCAATCTTCTCCTCTCTTCTTGGACACTGTCCCAGCATAAGGCTGCGTGTTCTTTCATCTTGGTAGCAATGAATTTAACTCTCCTATCTTGGCTGACCTCTTCACATTCAAAATACTTTCCCAGCTCACTAATCGAGTCCAACAACACTTCTGTGGACAAACTGCCATCATAGTTCGGAATTTCAGGTTTTGCCTTGCTACTAGCCAAGAAGACTGACCTTAACAATTTGATCTCAGGTCCTTCTTCATCTGATCCATCTGTTGTAACTACAACCTCTTCCTCGCTGTCATCTCCTACTTCTAGATCCCTTCTCCATCCTGCATCTATTGCCGCCAAATGGGAATTCAAGATCCTAATCTCTTCCCTCAATCGCTCATCTACTACTCTTCGAATAGCTCTACCACGACCTCTTCCCCCAGCTTCCACTTTATATGAAAATCATTCAACTGTTCCTGCTCTGATATCAAAATTGGTGACTACAATTATAAGGTTCTCGATGATTTGGTGGTTGATATTTTTGACTTTTTAATTAATTACTGGTACTTGCTGGTTGAGGTGAGTGGGACACTTGTACCGTCCTCAGAATACGCTATCCCGGCCTTAGTTTACGCACCCAACCCCACTTCACTTGGCATTACATTTTGTTCTCTGGTGGTTGTGAGGGTTTCTTGACTGTTCCTCTGTGACTTTGGTGGTTTATTTCAGTGGCGCTTGACTTGTATGTGGCCTCAGCCTCTGCTCTGTTCACTAGGCTCTATTTTTAATCTTTAACCACAACTTTGTTCTGCTAGCTGGGTTCTCTTGGTGTAATGACTCTATTTATATTCCTCGCTCCGTCAATGAGCTCGAGGGTTTTGAGACTTGGTTCTCTAATGTTTGCAAATGGGCTCCTCTACCCTATATGTTTTGTGGGTGCTATTTGTGGTTGCTATCTGTTGAATGCATTTGTTCCTGTATTGTTTTCTTCTCTTTCTATACGTGCTCTGTTGTTTAACTGGTTATTTGACTGTGGTATGTCAGCTCGCAGCCATTAGGGGACTTGGCATTCGACCTCAACTCGTCGGCTACACAGTGGTAAGTCCTCTTTCTCTGCTTTATCTATTTAGTTGGTATTTTTGGTTACGCTAAGGGACTTGCTCCTTTGTGAGCAGGGTTCCGTGGCTAGTTGGTGACCGATCGAATCTTTCCTCTAGTTGGATGTTTCTCTTCTGGTAAGCATTGGCTTACAAACCCTCACCATGCATTTCTCCGTCAGTAGTTTGGTATGGGTACTCTCTATCTGTAAGTGGTTTGGACTTGTATGTGGTCACGGCTCTTAACTTGTCAATCAGGGCTTTTAGGTTCAGGTTTTGGCATTGACAACTGGTTTGTTGTGTTTCAATACTGGGTTTTTCGAACCCGATTCCCTTATTGAACATGCAATGCATTTTGTTCTCTCTTTGGATTGTAATGATTTAGATATTTGTATAAATTTACTTGTATAATATTCATAAGGAAAGTACAATACTTAAGTTGGAATAATACCTGGTGATTAATGTATTCCCTTTGTTGTAATGGAATTGTTTTCATTTGAAACCCTACGTGTACTCCGGTGTTTTTTTTGCCAAAATGCTCAATGTGCTTTCATAATTGTAGGTCTTTATTGTTACTGAATGTCTCGATGTTTGACTATAGCCTCGTTCGTATATTTGATGTAGTCACTCCCACCTTCTCTCGGCTTCGTCAATTCTATTGTTTCTTAAATGCCTATAAAAAAATAATTATTCTGCCAGTTCTTGCCACTGTTTATAAATGCATTCAACTTATTATGAAACGGAAAGAGATTGTATTTTGTTGTGAATGGACTCAGATGATTTTTGAAAATCTCTTGTATGATTTTTTTTATTTTTATGCTATGATGGAATCAATCTTACAAATGTCTCGTTTTTCCTTTTTTGTATGATTTGTTGAATAGTTTTAGAAACTGTCAACAGTTACATGTAGTTATATTGGATAACTGTTAATTTCTGTTCACCTAAATTCCGTAATTAATTCTAAAGAGTAAGTAAAAAGAAATTATAATGAAATTGAAACATAACTTGTTGTTAAGTCCTAAATGTTAGAAACTAAGGAAATTTAAAAGACTAAAGTACAATGACTTGTAAACCTATCAACCTATAACCTGTGAGACAAACACTTTTGTTGTGTTCATTGTAACCTATAACCTGTGAGACAAACACTTTTGTTGTGTTCATTGTGAGCTGGATGCTCTGCATCATTTGAGGAGCTCTCAACCACTGTTTGATCTTTAATATCTTTACCATAAATTTTTAACTAATTTACGATAGTCATGATGTCCTCTTCTTCATCTGTAGACTTTAAAAATATTTCATAGTATTATGTAACTTAACAATATTGACTTTGCTCATACATTTATAGCTTGTCGGTGAGGTCTTTGATGTTATCTTTGCCAAAGACGTGATCATAATCTTCTATAACACTGCTCTGTCCACTTCGTGCTGGATAATTTGCAATACTTGTTCATTCTTCTTTTTCTCTTTCTTCTATAGTTCCCTCTCTCCACTAGTGAGAGCTTGTTCCTCCACTTCATCTTCTGAAAACCGAAACTAGACCTCATTCAAAACATCATAAGCCTTCAATGTGATCTACATCTTAATGGCCCACACATCATAATCCTTTTGTATAAATGGTGAAAACTTAGGCTAAAAATTTGAAAAAACTATCTTCTTCGAAACTTCTCTTCAAATTATAAAAAACACAATATTTTTTGAATAAAAAATACTTTTTCAAATCCTTTATATCTTTTCTTAAAACTCCTAATAAACCTTTATAAAAAATATCTTTAAAATATTTATATATATTAAAAAAATCTCTTAAAAAGAGATGATTACGTATTAACCGAACCCTTCCAAAAGTACTTTAAAAAACATTATGAATCTTCCCAATGACTTTTATGGTCACATACAAACCTGACCTTTACCCCCACGTGACTTTTCGAACACCCAGATTGGTTAACTTAATGATAGGAAGCTTTGGTTTTTTAATACCCATGGATGTTTTAAGCTTTTTGCTTCTCATGAGATTTTCGCACCCCTAACACTAATAAACTTCACAAATACGAATTTTGGCAGATTCGAAGATGGACGAGATTTGCGCAGTTTATGTACTAACAAAGTGTGGATTTCACATTTTTCTGTGTACTTGTCACTTGTTAGTGTAACGATTTTGTCTCATTTTTTAGTTGGAAATACAGAGGATAGACGCAAAATAACATAAATAATTCATACAAAATGGTAGCTGAAGTTTTTAAACATTTCAATTAAAAATTAGGTTAAAATAACTTGACGTATAACTATACACTAAATGACTTAACTCAACTTGACTCTCTAATTTTAACAAACTTCTTGTCCGAGTAATTAGCTATTTTAACCATACCCTTTTCGGATAGTGGGTAACCATTCTGTGAATAATTGCTCCTTAAATGAAACATGCTCCCGAATCATTCATTACATGCAAAATATGGTACAATTCGTAGTGAAAAGCATTATCTAAAAAGAAGAAGAACCATAATACTCACGCTATAGTTAATGATAAAGATGGAAACGATAAAAATAAATAACGATTAAAAAATTCTTTTATTTTTATCATCAAAGTATTTCATAAGGAAAAAACAACGTTAGAGGCCATGTAATGGCTGCAACCTTTTTTATTAAACAAGATACACAGATAGGCAACTATGTCAAGTTAAACTGCACTGTAACAAAAAAAACATTGTGCACAGCAATAAACCCTCTCCGGAAACGACTGCTAGAATAGATACTACACAAGAAAAACTCTTCAGGATTTTAATTCAAGGGTATCTGAGACCTGGCCAGCAGGATTTAGGACCTGAATGCGAGGAAATGAAGCAACCCATGAACAAGCTCTGAAGTAGAACGTGTTTTAAAGCGCAACCCTTCAATAAAAATTTAGGGAAAAGTAAAGACGTTTTCGGGTGATTACTCGCTTCAAGTCGTATAGCCTGCAAGAGAAATTATACAACCGCGGAGTGGCCGCTGAGTGGAAGAGTCCAAGCAAGGACGTAGTAAAAAAAAAATTGAAAAAAATCAATATGGAAAGACAACTAATAGGAAAGCGGTAGGGTTTTATGTCGTTCCTCCTTCTGCGACAGGGAAATAGGTTTTGCGTCGTTCCTCCTGCGACAGGGAAATAGGAGCCTGGAAAGAAAAACACAATGTCATAGCATGAGCAAGTAACTATTTCCCGGAAGGATAACGAAAGGGAAAAAAAAAATTCCCTTACCTACTTGAAAATATAATTTTAATAAATTCCCCTCCCTACTTGAAAATATAATTTTAATTGCGGCTTAGTCAAACAGCATTTAGTTCAGCAAAACTGCCATGAGTTTATTGCACCGCTTTTCGCAAGTTCGTGGTATTCTCCGGAGGGGCAGTGATTGTGTACACCGATCGAGTACTTTTTGAAAACCATTTTTTTCCTGAGCATAAATCCGGAGCATAACGTTCTCAACAAATAAGGGATTTGCGATATTGGCTACAGCTATTCGATTTTTGAGGCCGATATTGGCTACAGCCGTTAGATTTTTTAACCCATATCAACGGTTATGACAGCTCGAGCATGTTTTGTTTGCTAAAGTACATAGAAATTAATTTAACCTCATAATGAAGTAATAAATGAACACTTAATGTAATTTGGTAAACTTAAGTAATACTTTTAATTTTAATAGGTAAATGTTTTAATTTTTAATGTTTTTTATTTACTGGTGTAGTTTTAGTTTTTACTGCAGAAGTAAAAACATATGTTATGTTATGTTTTGGTGTGTGTTATATGAAAAATATTCACACACCACTCTAAAGTGTGAGGGTTGTTCATTGCATATGTAATGCAAAGTGAAATGCACAGCTGTAACACTCCTTCATGTAAAAAATACCTAGTAAAAAAAATTTTTATTTAACTGTGGTATAAAGTTTGCCACATGTATTCTTTAAATGGTTTAAGCATCAATATATAAACACTCTATCTAAACTATATACAGCCGATTTTGTGAACACTTAACACCAATGTAATATATATATGTTTCACCTTGACCAATCTTAAGGTTATGCATCATCGTAGTGGTTTGTAAGTTCTGCAATGATATGACCTATGTTAAATGCCAAGTATACGTTTGAGGATATTTGACTTACACCTTACACCCTCCCAGTACGTGGAGTCGCTCGTGTCTCGGTTTGCAATGGGCCAGGTGCAAGTTTGGAGTATAACCTACCACACCGGTTACACAAGTTTACTGCTGGACAGGTGGTTTGCCGGGTATGCAAGGCCATGTGATGTCTTGGCTTTGGGGCCCTCGGCCTTCCCGCCTTCTCTTCCCGCCTCATATGGACGTACAGGATTTGTTTGGGAGATCAAACGGTGGCGATGGCTCTAAGGGTTTAGCCTCAATACATATACCCCGCGATTTATGGCAAAGCTCATTTGTTCATTTGCTGCGCATCCCGTCTGTCGACTTAGTTCGCTGTTGCTACTATGCTTTTGGTCTCCTCGACTCACAGCCAGACCTGTCATTGCTCTGGATGCTTCATAAGACCAGTTCGGAGTTCTTCAGGTAACCTCCTACTCAGCTCACAGTTTTATTTTGTTTTTCCTTCACTGTAAAACATATTTAGTTTATATTTTGTTCTCTGTTACAGGTGTATGCCGGAGAGGGTTGCTCAACCAGGATTCAGGGTCCAAGTAAGGAACCCCCAACAAGTCTCCTTTCAGCGGTTTCAGGTTGGTATTTCTCCGAACCCTATGGTTTAGTTTTTCTTTAAAAGAGGCCGGAGCCATTGTTCTGAGCTAGCTTCATGCTCCACTTGCAGACCTCCAAGGCTGCCGGCTTGCACCTCGGGTCTGACGAGGTACTCCTATGAGACCCTCGAGCTCTTGCTACATGCGGTTCTTCTTTGGTTTGAGGTTTCTCCGGTAGCCTACTTGCAGATGGAACTAGATTTACAGTTCTTATGTCAATCATTCATGGTCGTTTCCATTCTGTCGAACTAGGGTCTTAGGTTTTTATACGTGTTAATTCAAATCTGGCCGGGGTTTCCCTTTAAGGCTACGGCAACAGTCTCGGCTTTAACTACTTCTGTTTGCAGTAAAATGTATGTTCAATTTTAAGACCGGATATATACTGTTTTTCGTTTAAAGAAGAGCTCGTTATTTTGGTTATCTCTCCTGAAGCATAAACCTATGTTCGAGTCTTCGTTACAGTTTCTCCTTCTTATCCTACAGCCGTTCGGCTTGATACTGTTGAGTGTCATCGTGTTTTGTTTATTTTGGTACATTGACACTGTGAATCTTAGCGTTACCAAGAGGCTGTCTTCTTTTGATTATCATGTAATTAATGAATGCAGATACTCATATTCTCATGGTTGACAAATGTACTAGTTTATTTTCTGATATGGGTATTTTCGTTACATAGTTACACAGTTATCTATTGCCGTATTCTCGCTATAGGAATTACAATACCCGTTTCTTGTCAAACAACTATCCTCTGTCGTTTCTCGTATTTAAAGTTATAGCAATGCACATATCTTTCTTTACGGCACCATATTCTATTGTTTTCCTCGTTTATAGACATAACAATACGCGGTTCCTTATTTCTTATGGATATAAGGGTTTATGCGGGTTAGGGTCTATTCCCTTACCCTCGTTTCCTTATTCTGGAAAGACCTTCACAGTGCATCTTTGAGTCGTTTGTGACTTCATCACATGAATCTACCTGCGGAACCATGTCCAGATAGTTAAGTTTATTTTTTGTTCTAAATTTTTCCTTTCTTTCATGTATGTATACGTATATTGTTTACATTCGGATATGCATATATACTGTTTACATTCGTGGATGCATATATACTATTTACCTTTGACCGAACGCTCTCACATTCCACTCAGGTTCATAACTATATCATGGATATACGTGTCTGTGTATGGCCATGCTCATACGGTTTCATTTCAGTGAAGTCCTTCGGCTACAGCCGTGACTATGTTTTCCGAGACCTGGGTTGGTTCAGGCTCGTATTTCAGTTTTCTTTTGTTAACGATTGTATGCATAATGATTTGAACTCTCAGATACAGTTTCCATTACCATATATGCTGCTTAATCACTTCATGGTTAATATTGCCTACTCATGCTATACACAGCACCTTGACAGACATTAATGGATTATTTAATAAATGTACAATCCGTTTAATAGTTATAATAATTTTCAGGGGTTTACATACCCAACCCTTAGTGTAAAGTCCACTGTCGGACAGTCTCTTCTACCCGTGTTAACAGCAGGCACCTTCCTCTCTACCCATGAGTCGTACTAGAGACATACAGTCCTCTTTAATGTCTATTCTTTTAATACAGAACAACACTTACTCTAACATCTAAAAATGAATCAAGTTAGTACACCATACCTGGTTTAGGATTCCATTATCAGATAGTCAAGCAGTCACCTGTACCTTGAGATCGCTCGTCCACCCAACCACGAGATCCATCTTCTGATAGAATTCTCTCCCCCAAGCTATCTTGCAGGTCTCAAACCCTCAGCAAGATCTGGGCACCCAGTGCCTGGTTATCTGGTCCTTACCAGACTTAACCTGTTCTCAGTATCCTCTTTTCCTCCTTTTGGTTTCCTGGAAAAAGAGTTTTTTCTCTCTGTCTGTCCCCACACCACAGAACTTCCTCCCCATACCCAGGACTTTTCCTGTTTGGGAGGGCAGTTCAAATCAATTATGACAACTGATTTCCTTTCTTTGAAATACACCTCCCAGAGGCTGCCAGCATTTCAAGAAAATATTCTATTTATTAAAAATGTAGTTCATCATAGTTTTTGTTTCTTTTAAATATAAACAATAACTACTTAACATATTGTCTTTTTAATTCAGTAAAAGTCCACATTTACATTCTACTGGGGATATTACATCTCCCCCCCTTAAGATTGGACATCGTCCCGATGTTCGTTCTTCTTAAACAAATGTGGGTAAGCATTTTCTAGGAGTTACTCATCCTCCCAAGTGGCCTCTTCAGGCCCATAATGCTGCCATTGAACCTTAGCTTGGATAATAGCCCGTTTCCGCAGCTGCACCTCTCTCCGGTCGAGAATGGTCAGTGGTTCGACCAGAACTTCGCCTTCCGGCTCGACCCGAATTCCTTGCCATTGAATCACATGTTTGGGGTCATAGACGTATTGTTTTAATACGGAAACATGAAAAACATTGTGAATCTTAATGTGCCTTGGTAGAGCAAGCTGATAAGCTACTGGCCCTACTCTAGCCAGAATTTGGAAAGGTCCAAAATAGCGGGGTGCCAGCTTGGCACATCCACTCCACTGCAAAGCACTTCTGCTGGTTTGAATCCTTACGAAAACGTGATCTCCAACCTGAAATTCCTTGAACCTTCTCTTTCGATCAGCGAAAATTTTTTGTCTGTCTTGAGCAACTTTTAAATTATTGCGCACCTTCTTCACCATGTCTTCCATTTCTTTAAGCATATCCGGACCCAATCTTAATCTATCTTCAGGTCCACCCCACCTTGAGGGTGTACGGCAATTCGCCCGTACAGTACCTCAAAAGGACTCAATTGTGTTGATGAATGGTACCCGTTATTATATGCGAATTCAACCAAATGGAGATAATCCTCCCACTGGTTTGGCCGCAGCATAACACATGCCCACAACATATCTTCCAACACCTGGTTTACCCGCTCCGTTTGTCCATCGGTCTGGGGATGATAGGCTGTACTGAAGTTCAGTTGTGTCCCCAGTTCCGCAAACAATGTCCTCCAAAAGGCTGATGTGAACTTGACATCACGGTCGGAAATTATCTCCTTCGGAAGTCCATGCAACTTAAACACATTTTGCATAAAGATATGGGTGATTTGTACAGCTTTGTACGTGGACTGAATCGGTATGAAATGTGCTGCCTTACTTAGTTTGACCACTACTACCATAATGGAATCATGATTTTTCTTTGTTCGGGGTAACCCAGTTATAATGTCCATGGAAATGATCTCCCACTTCCATTCTGGAATGGGTAAGGGTTGTAGCAACCCTGCTCGATGCATATGTTCTGCCTTAATTTGCTGGCATTCTAGACAGCGTGCTAAATATTCAGCCAGCTCTTGTTTCATTTTTGGCCAATAATATTCTTTTCGAAGTGCGACAACCATTTTCTGATACCCTGGATGTCCAGTGTAACGGCTGGTATGGAATTCATTCAGAATCATGTTCCGAAGATCATTTTGTTTAGGCACATAGAGCCTTTTATGGAAATACAGCAATTCGGCATCATCCAACTCATATCCTTGTTGTCTTTCCTTATCAGAATGTTGTTGTACTCGCTGTTCAATCTGTTGGTATTCCACATCTTGATCAGCTGCTAACTTTATCTTTTCCAGCAAGGTACTCTGCCATTTTCTAACTGAAAGTTTGCATACACATTGCACCTTTCGGCTCAAGGCATCGGCCACTCGATTCTCCTTTCCCTTCAGATGCTTTATTTCGATGTCAAACCCACTTAAGAAATCTGCCCAACGAGCTTGCCTCGTATTTAAGGTAGGTTGACTGAAATAGTTAGTCAGATTGTGATGGTCTGTCGGCAACAAAATTTTTCTCCCTAACAGGTAATGCCTCCACATTTTCAGCGCATGAATAACAACTGTCAATTCCAAATCATACGCAGAGTATTTATGTTCGTGTTCCTTCAGCTTCCTTGATTCATATGCAATCACTTTTCCTTCTTGCATTAGCACTCCCCCCACACCTTCTTTACTTGCGTCAGTATAGACCACGTAATCCTTATTAGGATCAGGTATACTCAGGATAGGTGCAGTGGTGAGCAAGTGTTTGAGCTGCTCAAAACTTCGTTGACATTCTGCTGTCGACTTAAATATCTTCCCTTTCTTTTGCAAAGAGGTGATAGGGTATGCTACTCTCGAAAAACTTCAATAAATCGTCTATAATAACCTGCTAGCCCCATGAAAGATCTGATATCTGCCACGTCCTTGGGTACAGGCCACTCCATTATAGTTTTGATTTTTTCAGGGTCCACAGCCATTCCTTCCTTTGAAATCACATGACCCAAATACTGTATTTCCTCCTTGAAGAAATCACACTTACTGAATTTTGCATATAACTGGTGTTCCCGCAAAGTTTACAACACCACCCGTAGATGTTCCTCATGCTCCTCTCTTGATCGAGAGTAAATCAGAATGTCGTCTATAAAGATTAGCACAAACTTATCCAAGAACTTGTGAAATACACTGTTCATCAAACACATGAATGTAGTCGGTGCATTGGTCAAACCAAAAGGTAGCACCACGAACTCGTAATGTCCGTACCACGTTCTAAAAGTTGTTTTTGCAATATCCTCCTCCTTAATTATGATCTGATGATAACCAGATCGCAGATCGATCTTAGAGAATACCGTTGCTCCCTTTACCAGGTCGAAAAGTTCATCGATCCGAGGTAAGGGATATTTGTTTTTGATCGTGAGCTTATTCAACTGATGATAATCAATACACATTCAGAAGGTTCCATCCTTCTTTTTGACAAATAACACTGGGGCTCCCCAGGGTGATACGCTGGGACGGATGTAATTCTTGTCTAGCAACTCCTGGAGTTGCATTTTTAACTCCGTTAGCTCGGGTATACTCATTCGGTAAGGCGCTCGTGACACAGGTGCTACTCCCGGAATTAGTTCAATGGTGAAGTCCACATCCCTTTTAGGTTGTAGTCCTGGTACTTCCTCAGGAAATACATCCACAAATTCTTGTACTACTGGAATATTGTCCAGCATAGCTGTTTTATCCTTTTGATTTGCATAACCCACCTGTATTGCATACATTTGACACCTCTTCTTGATGCATTTAGCTAACTGCGATGCTGTAATGGGTTGGATCTGTACTGGATGTTTGATTCCTTACAGCTCCTGGTGCTCCCCATGATCGTCCTTATAATAAATAGTTTTCGTTTTGCAATTCACTAATGACCAGTGTTTTTCCAGCCAATCCATCCCAATTAGGACGCCATATGAACCTAACGGTAGTATGTTTAAGTCTGCCACTATTGGCTGCCCTGCTATGGTTAAGGAGCATTTATTTATTTTGGCCAAGACTCGCCGCTTGGCTCCCGTGGCTAATTGAACCAGCCACGGACTTCTGAATTTCTCAGATTGTAATTTACACTGCTCAACTATCCTAGGGCTAACATAACTTAATGTGGCTCCTGGATCAATAAGAACAGCTAAAGAAAAATTTGAAATTTTACCTTCAAATTCAACCATAGATGGCTGGTATTCTGCTTGGCGGTCTTCCAGGGCTGCATTAATTTTGTGTATGCTACGTGCCACGTCTCCTATAGTTGAGGCTTCATGAATCTGGGAGATCCAATCTGTCCCTTTTCGCTGCGGGCAGTTCTTGACGTAGTGAGGTCCTCCATAGCCCCAGCATTGTACTGGAGGTCTGGTCACCCCTTCATTTTCTAGCCTAGCAGATGGTTCATTTACTCTAGCTTCACTTGCTGGTCTTGCTCGGGGTGCACCTCTTGCTGCAGTTCTGCTGTTAAATCCTTTCGCAGCAGTTCCCTTACCTCCATGGCTGCGACCTCCCTTGCTGTTTCCAGCCACGCGACTGTTCTTTTTCTCATTCCATCTTTTGCTTGAAGTATCCCCCTTCTGCCTACTCTGCTGATAACAGATCCTTGCTTTTCGAATGGCTTCATCCATGGTTCTCGGATTGTCAAACTCAATCCGCTCTCTTATGTATGAAGGTAAGCTGCTAACAAACCGTTGAACCTTTGCTTTCTCTTCTTTGATATAAGGTACGTAACGTAGCAGAGAGGTGAAACGATTAATGAACTCATCCATCGTTTGTTGCCCAAATCTCAAATCGTGGAACTCTCTTGCTTTCTCATCGTAAAATCGCTCAGTTAGGTACCTTTCTTTGAAGTACTTCTGAAACTTTTCCCAAGTAATGGTTCTTTCACTGACCCCTTTAACGATCTTGATTTCCTCCCACCACAAGGTTGCCTTACCTTGTAGCTGCAAAATGGCCAGCCTTTCCTTCAAGTTGTGATCGTACTCGTACAACTGGAAGTATTTATTCATGTTTATTAACCATGCCTCTGCTGCTTCTTCCTGTTCGCCATCGAAATGCGGGGGTTTAATCTTTCGGAATTCTCCCTGCAATTCCACTTTCTGACGTTTTGAGGTTTGCTGTTGTGTTACATTGTCAGAATGATCCTCTTTGTCCTCAGAATTGTCAGGTACATTCTGAAAGTCCTGCTCCTCTGTTACTCTCTGCTGTTCCGCACTGGGGTTAATTGAGGGTGGGTTCTGTCTGTCGGATAAACTTTTCAAGATTCTTTCTTGTTCCACTGTTAAGCGGGCATTGTCTTCTCGCAAGCGTGCCATCTCATTCTTCAATTCCTGCACGGTTTCAAGTATTTCCAGGTTGGTACTTCGGGTTGCCTCTCCCAATTGCACTCACAGTTCTGCATTTTCCTGAGGGTTACTGCCATCTCCCTGCATCTTGATTATTCTGCTTTACTTTTGACTTGTCTGCTAGCTTGTTTAATCTCTGGATATCACCCCTTCATAACAGAACAACAGTTGTGTGTTCATCAGTTTTTTTTTTATACAGGATGTATACTGCTGCACAGTGAACATGTCAGCCTGAGGCCACAGTGTCGTAACTGGGCTCTGATACCAATTTGTAACACTCCATGTAAAAAAAAATACCTAGTAAAAAAAAAAAAATTATTTAACTGTGGTATAAAGTTTGCCACACGTATTCTTTAAATGGTTTAAGCATCAATATATAAACGCTGTGTCTAAACTATATACAGCCGATCTTGTGAACACTTAACACCAATGTAATATATATATGTTTCACCTTGACCAATCTTAAGGTTATGCATCATCGTAGTGGTTTGTAAGTTCTGCAATGATATGACCTATGTTAAATGCCAAGTATACGTTTGAGGATATTTGACTTACACCTTACACCCTCCCAGTACGTGGAGTCGCTGCTGTCTCGGTTTGCAATGGGCCAGGTGCAGGTTTGGAGTACTAGCCTACCTACCACACCGGTTACACAAGTTTACTGTTGGACAGGTGGTTTGCCGAGTACGCAAGGCCATGTGATGTCTTGGCTTTGGGGCCCTCGGCCTTCCCGCCTTCTCTTCCCGCCTCATATGGACGTACAGGATTTGTTTGGGAGATCGAATGGTGGCGATGGCTCTAAGGGTTTAGCCTCAATACATATACCCCGTGATTTATGGCAAAGCTCATTTGTTCATTTGCTGCACATCCTGTCTGTCGACTTAGTTCATTGCTGCTACTATGCTTTTGGTCTCCTTGACTCACAGCCAGACCTGTCATTGCTCTGGATGCTTCATAAGACCAGTTCGGAGTTCTTCAGGTAACCTCCCACTCAGCTCACAGTTTTATTTTGTTTTTCCTTCACTATAAAACATATTTAGTTTATATTTCGTTCTCTGTTATAGGTGTATGCCGGAGAGGGTTGCTCAACCCAGATTCAGGGTCCAGGTAAGGAACCCCCAACAAGTCTCCTTTCGGCGGTTTCAGGTTGGTATTTCTCCGAACCCTCTGGTTTAGTTTTTCTTTAAAAGAGGTCGGAGCCATTGTTCTGAGCTAGCTTCATGCTCCACTTGCAGAACTCCGAGGCTGCCGGCTTGCACCTGGGGTCTGACGAGGTACTCCTATGAGACCCTCGAGCTCTTGCTACATGCGGTTCTTCTTTGGTTTGAGGTTTCTCCGGTAGCCTGCTTGCAGATGGAACTAGATTTACAGTTCTTATGTCAATCAGTCATGGTCGTTTCCATTCTGTCGAACTAGGGTCTTAGGTTTTTATAACTGTTAATTCAAATCTAGCCGGGGTTTGCCTTTAAGGCTACGGCAACAATCTCGGCTTTGACTACTTCTGTTTGCAGTAAAATTGTATGTTCAATTTTAAGACCGGATATATACTGTTTTTCGTTTAAAGAAGATCTCGTTATTTTGGTTATCTCTCCTAAAGAATAAACCTATGTTCGAGTCTTCGTTACAGTTTCTCCTTCTTATCCTACAGCCGTTCGGCTTGATACTGTTGACTGTCATTGTGTTTTTTTTATTTTTGTACATTGACGCTGTGAATCTTAGCGTTACCAAGAGGTTGTCTTCTTTTGATTATCATGTAATTAATGAATGCGGATACTCATATTCTCATGGTTGACAAATGTACTGGTTTATTTTCTGATATGGGTATTTTCGTTACATAGTTACACAGTTATCTACTGTCGTATTCTCGCTATAGGAATTACAATACCTGTTTCTTGTCAAACAACTATCCTCTGCCATTTCTCGTATTTAAAGTTATAGCAATGCACAGATCTTTCTTTACGGCACCATGTTCTATTGTTTTCCTCGTTTATAGATATAACAATATGTGGTTCCTTATTTCTTATGGATATAAGGGTTTATGCGGGTTAGGGTCGATTCCCTTACCCTCGTTTCCTTATTCTAGAAAGACCTTCGCAGTGCTTCTTTGAGTCGTTTGTGACTTCATCACATGAATCTACCTGCGGAACCATGTCCAGGTAGTTAAGTTTATTTTCTGTTCTAAACTTTTCCTTTCTTTCATGTATGTATATGTATACTGTTTACATTCGTGGATGCATATATACTGTTTACCTTTGACCGAACGCTCTCACATTCCACTCAGGTTCATAACTATATCATGGATATATGTGTCTGTGTATGGCCATGCGCATACGGTTTCATTTCAGTGAAGTCCTTCGGCTACAGCCGTGACTATGTTTTCCGAGACCTGGGTTGGTTCAGGCTCGTATTTTAGTTTTCTTTTGTTAAAGAGTGTATGCATAATGATTCGAACTCTCAGATACAGTTTCCATTACCATATCTGCTGCTTAATCACTTCATGGTTAATACTGCCTACTCATGCTATACACAGCACCTTGACAGACATTAATGGATTATTTAATCAATGTACAATCCATTTAATAGTTATAATAATTTTCAGGGGTTTACATACCCAACCCTTAGTGTAAAGTCCACTATCGGACAGTCTCTTCTACCCGTGTTAACAGCAGGTACCTTCCTCTCTACCCATGAGTTGTACTAGAGACATACAGTCCTCTTTAATGTCTATTCTTTTAATACAGAACAACACTTACTCTAACATCTAAAAATGACTGAAGTTAATACACCATACCTGGTTTAGGATTCCATTATCAGATACTCAAGAAGTCACTTGTACCTTGAGTTCGCTCATCCACCCAACCACGAGATCCATCTTCTGATAGAATTCTCTCCCCCGAGCTATCTTGCAGGTCTCAAACCCTCAGCAAGATCTGGGCACCCAGTGCCTGGTTATCTGGTCCTTACCAGACTTAACCTGTTCTCAGTATCCTCTTTTCCTCCTTTTGGTTTCTTGGAAAAAGATTTTTTTCTCTCTGTCTGTCCCCACAGCACAGAACTTCCTCCCCATACCCAAGACTTTTCCTGTTTGGGAGGGCAGTTCAAATCAGTTATGACAATTGATTTCCTTTCTTTGAAATACAGCTCCCAGAGGCTGCCAGCATTTCAAGAAAATATTCCATTTATTAAAAATGTAGTTCATCATAGTTTTTGTTTCTTTTAAATATAAAAAATAACTACTTAACATATTGTCTTTTTACTTCAGTAAAAGTCCACATTTACATTCTGCTGGGGATATTACAACAACAGTACTAATGTGAAGTGAAAAAAATGTTGCAGCAAATGTAATGTTTTTTTTTGTAATTTCAATGTATGAAATGTAATATGCTCAGCACGGCGAGAAGAAGTTTTTTTTAGAGATTGAAAAAAAAAATGGTCGTGAATGAAACGAGTAGAATTTTTTTTTATAGCAGTAAATGTAAGTTTTATTTTTACACACGGTAGTGTAAAAATAAATTTATGTAAGTTTTATTTTTACACACCGTAGTGTAAAAATAAATTTGTGGAGCTGAAACATAGTAATTTGTTTTGTGAAAGTTCTTGGAGAATCCCTCTTGCAGAAGAAGAATTTGTAACAACAATTGTCTTTGATTAATGAATACAAGTTTATTTTGGTGTGTGAAACTTTGTTCTTAATCTCCAACAAACAATTCTTTTTAATGCTTCCCCGTGTTAAGATCTTGTTCTCTATTCTTTTGTGTTTGAAATTTCTAGAAATTTCCAGCATGGTATCAGAGCTTGTCCAAGCTCTTTGAAGGTGTCAAAGAAGTTGAAGGAAGGATTTTTGCTACAACAGCTTCTCCAGCAGAGTAAAGATTGAGTCAAATATCCAAGGTATTTCTTAAGCTAGTTTTTTGTGTTGCTGTTGAAGACACTCAGTGATTTTTAAATACACAATCAAGTATATTGAAGCATAGTTTAGAGAGCAAGAATGGCTAGCACCAGTATTAGCATGGGTATCTGTAATACCCAACACCCACAACTTAATGGGGAAAACTATGACTATTGGGCAATAACCATGAGTGCCATGTTTTCCTCACAAGACTTATGGGAATTTGTTGAGGATGGCTTTGAAGAACCAACAAATAAAAATGAGTTTAATAATTTAACTCAGGGCAGGGAAAGAACTGTTGAAGAGCTATAAGAAGAAGGATTCTAAAGCCCTCCTCTTCTTATATCAAGCAGTGCATGAGAGTGTGTTCCCAAGGATAGCAGCAGCCAAGACATCCAAAGAAACATGGCAAACTCTCAAGATAGCCTATCAAGGCATAGAGAAAGGGAAGACAGCGAAACTACAGTTGCTGATGAGAGATTTTGAGAATGTATGCATGAAGGAGTCAGATACCATTGACTCATTCTCCACACATGCGATTTGTCTGGTCACACAGATAAGGTCTCATGGACAGATTCTTGAAAAAAAGAGGATTGTGGAGAAACTATTAAGAGACCTACCCTCAAAGTTCGATGTGATTGTCACCACCATAGAAGAGACAAACAATCTCACAAATTTCTCAGTTGATGAACTACATGCATCATTGATAACACATGAGCAGAGATTGAGTAGAAATGAAAACTCATCTCTAGAACATGCCTTCAAGACCCAGATGTCCTTTGGAAGAGGAAGAAGTCAAGGCAGAGAAAACAAGAGAAGAAGAGGCAGAAGCCAAAACAGAGGTGGAAGAAACAGTCCAGCAAATGTTCAAGGAAGAGGCAGCAATCCAAATCAGAACCAAGGCCAAGGCAGCAACCAACAAAGTGGACAAGATCATGCTCAAGGACAAAGGTATGAAAAATCCAATGTCTAATATTATTATTGTAAAAAATATAGTCATTATGCAAATGAATGTAGGAAGAAGCAGCTTGATATGAATAATAGATCTAGTGCAAATATCACTAGAGAAAATATTAGCCAAGGTAATTTGTTGTTAGCCTGTAATATAGCTGAAACAAAGAGTAATGATATATGGTTTCTAGACTCCGGTTGCAGTAACCATATGACACAGAACATAGCCCTGTTTTCTAAGTTAGATTAGAGTGCGAAGTCACAAGTCACACTTGGGACTGATAGTAAAGTTTCTGTTATAGGAAAAGGAGAAGTGAAAATCTTTACAAAGAAGGTGAAAAGAAAATCATAGCAGATGTCTATTATGTTCCTGGAATGAAATATAACCTCTTGAGTATTGGACAACTTGTTCAAAATGGGTACAATGTTTTCTTTGAGAATGATGCATGCACCATCATGGATAGAAAACCCAGCAAACGATGTATTGTTGAAGTGAAGATGACAAGGAACAGAATGTTCCCTCTCAGGATAAAAGTAGATTTGAAATATGGAGTTGAAATTACAGCAATAACACACGAGGTTTTCCAAAGTGATCCAAAGGATGAAAATTGGTTGTGGCGCTTAAGATTTGGACATCTCAACTTTGGAGGTCTCAACTTGTTGCATAGAAAAGGAATGGTAAGAGGACTACCATTGATAGAGAAATCAGACAACCTTTGTGAAGGTTGTATCTTGGGGAAACAACACAGAGAAAGTTTTCCATCAGGGAAAAGCATAAGGGCAAAAGCACCCCTAGAAATTGTCCACTCAGATTTATGTGGACCGATGCAAATTCCATCACTTGCAGGCAACCAATATTTTCTAACATTCATTGATAATTTTACTAGAAAAACTTGGATTTATTTCCTGAAGAACAAAAGTGAAGTGTGAAAATTTTCGCAATTTCAAAGCACTTGTAGAAAACCAAAGTAGGCTGCATATCGAAGTTCTAAGAACTGATAGAGGAGGTGAGTATATCTCCAAAGGATTTCTACGTTTTTGTAGAGAAAATGGAATTCACAAACAATTTACCACTAGGTACACTCTGCAGCAAAAAGGAGTAGCTGAAAGCAAGAATAGTACAATCATGGACATAGCGAGGAGTACGTTGAAGGCAAAGCATTTGCCAAAAGATTATTGGGCTAAAGTTGTACATTTTGCAGCGTACATTTTGAATAGGTGTCCTTCAAAAGCAATCATGAACAAAGTGCTAGAAGAAGCATGGAGTGGGAGAAAGCATGGAGTAACCCACATGAATGTTTTTGGATGTGTGGCTTATGCACACATTCCAGATCAACTAAGGAAGAAGTTAGACAGCAAAGGGGAGAAATGTATTTTCATTGGATACAGTGAGGAATCCAAAGCTTATAGGTTATATAACCCATCCACCAAGAAGTTTTTTGTGAATAGAGATGTTGAGTTCATTGAAGAGGAAGCTTGGGATGGAAGCATAGAGAAAACAATGAATGTTAAAAGCTCTTTGTCACATCATGAAGATGATGAGGAGATGGCTGAAATACATCCCCAAACAACAACGCCAACATAAGGGCAGCAAGAGACACACTTGAGGAGAAATGAATGTGCTTCTCCAAGCACATCACAAGGAGGAAATTCAAGTGTTTCTTCAAGAATTTGTATACCAAATGAAAGAGGTAAGAAGTTCATAAATTTAAGTGACATTTATGATCAAGAGGCAGCAAATGAAGGTATGAATTCTTTGTTTGCTTTATATTTTCATGTTGATGACCTTATTCATTTCGAAGATGCAATTAAGGATAAGAAATGGATAGAAGCTATGGATGAGGAGATCAATGTCATAGAAAGAAACAAGACATGTGATTTGGTTGAGCTACCAAAAGGAAAAGAAGTCATTGGAGTCAAATGGGTTTACAAGACCAAGAGTAATGTAGAAGGAAAAATAGAAAGACACAAGGCAAGACTTGTTTCCAAACGATATAAGCAGCACTATGGGAGAGATTATGAGGAAACTTTCGCACCGATTGCAAGAATGGAAATCATGAGAGCACTGTTATACATAGCAGCACAAAACAAGTGGAAAGTTTACCAAATGGACGTGAAGTCAGATTTCCTAAATGGAGTGTTAGTGGAAGAGGTTTATATTGAAAAACCTCTAGGCCATGAAAAGAAAGGCCAAGAGCACAAAGTGTGTAGATTGAAGAAAGCTCTTTATGGGCTGAAGCAAGCGCCAAGAGCGTGGTACAGTAGGATAGATTCCTATCTACTCAAAAATGGATTTGAAAAGTGTGAGGGAGAACCCACCCTTTACATCAAAGAAAAGGATGGTAAAATTCTAATTGTTGTGTTATATGTTGATGATGTTATTTTCACACATAATGATGATTATCTTATTGAGAATTTCAAAGCAGTCATGAAAGAGGAATTTGAGATAACTGACATGGGTTTGCTGAGATACTTCTTAGGAATAGAAGTAGAACAAAATGAAAATGAGATTTTTATCTCACAAGCAAAATAAATTAATGAAGTGTTGAAAATATTTAATATGCACGAGAGCAAAGCAATAATCATTCCCACAATGATGGGATTAAAACCCAGCAAAGAGAATAGCAGCAAGGATTTTGATCCTAATTTGTAAAAGAGCATAGTTGGCAGCCTTATGTATTTGACTGCAACTAGGACAGATATAATGCATGCTGTTAGTTTAATTTCCAGATTCATGGAGAGGCCAAAAGGAGCACATTGGCAGGAAACAAAAGGAATTCTGAGGTATGTTAAAGGTACTAAAAAGTTTGGCATTTTATATACTACTTCAGAATGTTCAGATTTAATTAGATACACTCATAGTGATTGTGCTAGAAGTGTAGATGATCGGAAAAACACATCCGGTTATGTTTTTCACATGGGTTCAGGAGCCATTTCATGGGCTTCTAAAAAACAGCCTATTATAGCGTTGTCTACACCAGAGGCAGAAGATCTGATAGCTACAACAGAAACATGTCAAGTAGTTTGGATGAGAAGGATGTTAAAAAGTTTATGCCAAAAGCAAGCAAAAGGAATAGTGACTTTTTGTGACAATAGCTCAATTATTGCATTATCCACAAACTCTGTGTTTCATAAGAGAATGAAACACATTGATACAAGGTTTCATTACATCAGAGAATTGGTAAACAATGGAGAAATTGTTTTACAACATTGCAGGACTCAAGAGCACGTAGCAAACATTCTGACCAAGCCATTGGACTAGAAAAGTTTTGAATTTTTGAGGAAATGTCTCGGTATGACTGATAACCCAGCAGTTGAAATAAAAGGGGAGTGTTGAAAATATAATTTCAATTGTCGGCGAGTCAAACAACATTTAATTCATCAAAACTGCCATGGGTTTATCGCATCGTTTTTCACAAGTTGGTGGTATTCTCCGGAGGGGCAGTGATAGTGTACACCGATCAAAAGGTGGCTCAAGTACTTTTTGAAAACCACTTTTTTCCAAGAGAATAACATTCAATAAATAAGGGACTTGCGATATTGGCTAGAGTCGTTCGATTTTTGAAGCCAGATCAACGGTTATGATAGCGGGGCATGTTTTGTTTTGTTTTAATGCAAGGCACGCTGAAGTACCTTCGTTCCAAAAATTAACTTAACGCCATACTGAAGTAATAAATGAACACTTACTCTAGTTTGGTAAATGTAAGTAATACTTTTAATTTTAATGGTTTTTAACTCATTGGAAGTATAGGCATAGGTAAATGTTTTAATTTTTAATGTTTTTTTATTTACTGGTGTAGTTTTAGTTTTTACGCCTCAAGTAAAAACATATGTTATGTTATGTTTTGATGTGTGTGATATATGAAAAATGTTCACACACTAGCGTAAAGTGTAAGGGTTGTTCATTGGATATGTAATGCAAAGTGAAATGCAAAACAGTGCTAATGTGAAGTGAAAAAAATGCCGGAGCAAATGTAATGTTTTTTTTGTAATTTCAATGTATGAAATGTAATATGATTAGCATTGTGAGAAGAATTTTTTTTAGAGATTGAAATTAAAAAAAAAAGGCCGTGAATGAAACTAGTAGAAAAAGATTTTTATAGTAGTAAATGTAAGTTTTATATTTACACATATTAATGTAAAAATAAATTTGTGAAGCCTAAACAGATTAATTTGTTTTGTGGAAGTTCTTGCATAATCTCTGTGGCAGAGGAAGAATTTGTAACAACGGTTGTCTTTGATTAATGAATATAAGTTTATTTTGGTGTGTGAAACTCTGCTCTTCATCTCTAGCAAATAATTTTTTTTTAATGCTTCTTCGTGTTAAAATCCTGTGGAGAAAACAAAACATTGTTCTCTATTCTTTTTTGTTTGAAATTTCCAACGGTCATTTGAATATAGCCTAATGGAAACAACTTGCTGACCATGTTGGCTGTAAAACTACAAGGATGTAAAACTACAAGGAGGACCTGTTGAACTCAAAGTTAGTTTGAAAAGTTAACGAATTAAACCAAGGAGATAACCAGATAATTTAAACTATTCTCATTGCACATTTAACGAATTAAACCAAGGAGATGACCAGATAATTTAAACTATTCTCATTGCACTTACCTAGCTAACGCCTGTGGAGCTCCTAGAACTAGTTCTGTGCAAAGAGAGAGAGCCAATGCAATAGAAAAGTGACGGACTCAGTTAGCAGGGTTAAGAAAACAATGATAGAACAAAACCCAATAATTACTGATGTGAGGGATTTCAAACTAACCTCAACCGGTGAAACTCCTTTGGGTTGCCTCTCAGCTAAATTTAATAGAAAATGTGAAATTCATTCAACAAAGTTGCAGAAAAATAAGCCATCATGCTATGCCAAATTTGTAATGAAAGGTTCTCGTACATGAGACACAGTGGAGTTACTTGACGCAGGGTCCTTCCTCCTGCATGAAGTTGGTACCGGCGGCACAAGAATAAAAAACACCAACATTAAGCCTCGGTGAAATAAAAGGACCCGTAACCTAAAGCTCGCATTGTAGTAACATATTTACCACCTTGTGGAGTCGTAGGAATTTTGGGGTCGCCATGAATGGTAGACCATTAGACTGATACCCTTTTTCGGAGGGAGTTGTCTATAATGCGACTTTTTGGAGATTCCAGTGACGGAATCCGGCGGAAGAAATGAGGTTAAATCTTGATTTTTAGCAGTTAAAATGGTTTTTTAACTGCATATTTGGATTCAGCGCCCTGAAAACCCTTGGGAGCCATTGTACTTGTGCAGAAACTAGCTATCAAACATGGGATTCAATGAATTGCTGCCGGATTTTGACCGGAAAAATCTGCCGGAAAAGCTTTCAAAAAGTCGCGTTATAGACTACTGCTTTTCGGAGAACCTTTCACAAATTTCAACCAGAACGCCTGAAACCCTAGTCGGTTGCAGAGTAAAGAACCCTTTCAGCGAAGTGTCTAATGAAATCCTAGAATGTGCGAGAGGTTGTAGCTAGTTAACTCTAAACTCCGTCGTGTCAATTTTTTTTAGATTTATTAAAATTCAAGCCAACGCTGGAGGCTCCCTAACGCACAGAGTCATTATACAATGGATATGCTCAACAGATTCCTTTGAGAATCTGTTCATTAAAAAAACTTTAAAAAGTCTTTAAGTCGTCATCTACGTCAGCTTGAAATAAAAAGCGTCCATTAGAAAAGTCATGAAGTCGTCATCTACCTGAGGTTGAAAAAAAAAGGGTTCCGTTAAAAAAAAATTAAATTCAAATAAAATGTTTATAAAATATTTTGATTTTCAAATAAAGCATTTATAAAATATTTTGGATTTG
>APFE030622588.1:97228-120041 GCA_000404065.3 Pinus taeda
AATATTTTGATATTAATATGATAAGACTTCCTAATTTTTGTTGGATCAATCATTATGTAACATTTGTTAATGAGAGGCCTTTTTTTAATGGCATGATTAGAGTGTGGCTAGATCAAAAACCCTTATTCACTTTGCCACCTCCCCTCCGGGCCCCACAAAATCCTATTCCACTATGAGTTAATGGGAAGGGATGGTGGTGCGGGTGAGGGTGGAAGTGGGTGCAGGGGGTGTCCAATGTGGGGATTCCCACCTAGGGTTTGACATAAAAAGGGTGCCATCTTGTGGCAACACAACTATATTAAGCGCCCGATCAATGACACAGATTCTTCCAAAGGCCCTCATGGCCCATCATGAGTTAACAGGGGTAGGTACAAAATAGGAAACCATCCATGTTAAATCCACTTTATTTTTCAAGAACATGGAATAAAATATAATGTAGAGTCAGGGAAAACCATGAAGGGTCATCGTATAATGGGATACACATGCCAATATTCACTTGGAAAGCACCCAAACAACTTGGTAGTGGTCACATGGAAACCGCATAAGGTTGTAGATAATGTGGATTACGTACGATGACATGGTAGGGTAACATGGGCTACACATGGGAGTTCCTAAATGTTGTGGCATTATCTAACTATCTAAACTTAAAATGGACATTATTTTCAATTTCATATTTAGATTAAGATGAAATAAATGTCATCAAAAAGATATTTATGAGATGGATACAATGGTGGTATCATAATTTCATTTATAAACCTTTGAAAAGGGAGAGGATTTTGTAACCCCATCTTCAAGGCAAACTTTGGAGTTCAGGCTAAGTAGGTAACACTTCCTACAACTTGAGATAGAACAAGGCAGTGGGAGGGAGCAGTAAAAAGTGATATCAAAGTTTAGGTTCAACAATGAACCTGAAAAGGCTCACAAATAGAATTTAGCATAACATTTAATTATTGCGTATTTTGAATTTCTTTATATTTACTACTAATGTGGTTGGTAACCTTGCTAAAATGATTACATGTATTTTAATCTATGTAACTAACATATATTCTAAATTAGTGAATGTCTTCATATTAGCGTGCATCATGCTAATAGGACAAGGTAATGAATATGTCTACTCAAGATAGATTAAATTAATAATTGTTTGAATGTGTGTGTCTATGTTTGTGACAACACATAAAAAAATGAACATTCTAGTAAAAAGAGAAGAATTAGTAAGAGAATGGTACAATGTAGCATAGATAGATTCCAACATAACCAAGAAGATAAATTAATTGGGAAGAGGTTGGAGGAGAAATCCATTGATTGGATGAGAAATCTTAGGAGCTTAAAGGGTGAATTGAGAAGTTTAAAAGAATAAAAATAAAATTATTTTCATAAGTGAAGAAATAACAGGTGAATGCATTAATTTTGTAGATATTATCAAATTTACAAAGGCAAAAACACCATGAGCTTGGTTCAAAATATCTAGGAAAACACAAGCCTAAGAAAATTCCATGATAAGTATGGAAACATGGATTGGAGACTAATAAGGAAAAAGCAGGTAATTCAATGAAAATACATAGAGAAATGAGTGAAGGGATAGTGAGGGAGAAGAACCCACTTAGCACTCCAAAATGGGCATCTAACAACCATGACCAAATTTCTAGTATTGCAACTAGAAGGAATCATTAGAAAAGGAGAAGTGAGAGATGTGCGATGATAGGGAAATTTTAGAAGGAAATGGTGAACGGTGTTATCATTGGTGCCAACATAGATATTTGAATGCTTTTAATATTCATCTATGGATTGCATTGATTGACAACTCCATTGGCCAAGAAACCTAGAATGATGAGAAGGTCACACGACGTGGTCATGATGCCCCACTTTTGGGTTTCGAAGATTAATAAATTTGCAATCGAGTCCATCATTACATAAACTATGTTTCTAATGGTAGGTGGAATGCCTAATAATTCATCATGATTCAGGAGATATGCCTTGTCAAAGTTTTTTTTGTGAAAGTGTGATCATGATGCCCAAATAAAATGGAAAAGGAAGACTCATTATTTGTCAAATATTGGGAATATTATTCAAGAAAATATTTTGATATTTGGATTATTTCTGTGGGCATTTCCTTTTACAGAGTTTTTTCCAAGTCAACCAAGATTAAGGAGATAAATAATATTTTAAATTTGAAGGAAAGTCATCAAGTATGTGGTGGTTGAAAACACTTTTGAAAATTAATACAAATTATGTTATTTTTCCTCTGCACAATTTTCAATGGCTCAGTTGGACGTGTGGTCGTCCCTACAAATCGTGTTACTGCACTATATACTTACCTATCAAGAACAACAAGCAAGTATATAATATAAAGATACTGGAAGGACATACAATGCAAAAGTACAATTAATTGAAGCAAGAACAATAGTACCTCATCAACTTCAAGTGATTTAAGAAGCAATGTCGACTCAAGTGTTAGATCTTGTCAAAAAGCAAATGTTGTAAGAGAGTCATCATTGTAAATTTGTAAAAGATTCATCATTGAAAGGGTCATTATTATAAAAGAGTTAATATGCCTAGATTTGAAGAGGCGTTGTTGGGAGGTATAGGAGTCACTATTGAGATGATGTCATGGTTGGGTTATAGGTCAGAGTGTGATTGGGTGTTCATTCAAGTACAAGAAAATGATTTTAAATCATATTTTATCATGGATCATTGTCCCTGGTCTGGGAGTCCACACTCTTCTCTCACTTCTGATCATTATAGCGTGGCAAGGAGGTGTTAGGCAGGTTCATGAAATCACCTTTGTTCATGTAAATTATGTTATTTTGGTCTCTACACAAGTTTTAATGGCTCAGTTGGATGTGTGGTCATCTTGCCAAATTGTGTGAGCGCATTATATACTTACCTATCTTGTCCAACAAGTACTTTTTTCATACCTATCAAGTCCACTCGCAAGGAAATTGACATAGCTCAAATTTTTATGAAGGAGATATTTAGATTGCATGGCATAACCTAGAATATCATCTCAGATGAGAATGACTAGTTCACATCAATTTTTTTGAAACCATTTTTTGTTGGCTTTGGCACTCAACTAGCATTTAACATAGCTTATCATCCTTAGACTAATGGACAAATTGAAAGGGTGAACAATATTTTAGATGATATGTTTAGAATATGTGTTACGCATCAACCAACAATGTGGGAAGAATTCCTACCATTATTTTAATTTTCATACAAAAAAATTACCAAGATCCATTGAAGATGTGCCCCTTTGAGTCTGTGCACACAATGTAACACCATAATTAGATGGGATGAACCAATAAATAAAGTGGTTCTTGGACCTAATATGATAAAGGAGATGAAGAAGGATGTGGTTAATACCACACATAAACTAAAATCTGGCCATGACAGACAAAAGAGCTATGAAGGCCTATAGAGAATGCATAAAGAATTATGTTGAAGTTTATAAGTCTACTTAGTTATTAACCATTCATGCACTTTACCTAATCTATTCCTACCTACTTGTTATGTTAATTAACAAGTTACTTATAGTGTAAATACTAAAAATAAACACTAGTGCATGATCAACATATTATAGATCAAATACTGAAGGAAACAAATATAATCACACCATATGACACCATTATTTTTGGATCAATGTCCCCAGAAAAACCTAATGTGGGAAAGCTTGTGCTGTTATTTGAGGGTTTTCTTATTAAGAATTATCAGAGTATAATCTGGGTGCCGAAACTGGCCTACCCAACAGAGAATTTCCTTAGCAGTAATATCTCTCAATTTGAGACAAAGCTCCTAGCTAAAACGCCGGAAAATCCTTCTGGTAGCTCCTTAGTACCAATCTACCCCAACGTGAACATTTTATGGACTATGTCAGTGCCTTTCTACCCATTCCTAGCCCTACGTCACCCTGAATCGCTCTGTGTCAGCCTTAGGAGGCCCTACATCAACCTTCTAGCCCTCTGCGTTAGCAACACTGGCCTCTGTAAGGCTCTGCACATCTCCTCGTTCCCTCTGTGTGAGCCATGGATGGCTCTCCATCACTCTCCCCGGATACTACGCTACTCTCTCGACACTATTTCTGCCTATTTGTCTCTATGTACTCAATTCCCCTCAAGTGCAACACCCAATCAACAATTATATCTCTCTTAGCAAACCCCGCTCTAGAGAATGGAATGATTGAGCACTCTAGTGTATTCTCCAAGTGATCCTCAAGGCTCCTCTTATACATTTCATGTTGACATATCAATGACCGAGATTAAGTCCCTAATCATTGGTTAAGATTAGATCTGGCTTGATCCATTTCCTTTGGACCCTACTAACATAGTTCCATATTAATCCACATTAATATTTTATTTTCCTTAAGTTTAGACTTAGGGACTCCATTAAAAATACTAATTATTTTAATATGTCCTGAACTGTTTATAATCTGCCCAAACCCTCTCCAGGTACTGGAGATCTCAGGTGCCCCAACCTCTCCATCAAATCGTGGCCAGAGCATATACGATTCTACCCCAAATCAACACTCCCTCTTAGCGAGGATGGTGGTCTATCAATACTCCTCACTGAGTATTACTCTGATCATTTGACATTGGCCCTTGTGTTCATGCTAGGTCTACTGCCCACCATCATCTGCACTACTATTGATGGTTCTGCCACTGCCATTGCTACATCTGTATGACAACTCCCTCTGCATCCATGTTCTTGTTTCTCTGAGCACTGCTGCACCTCCTCTCATCATGTTGCATAGTGATTCCCACTACAACTTAGTTACTGAGAAGTAAGTAAATAATCTTACTATTTGACCTCCCTATTGGGCTAGAGACAACTACCGATGTTGAAGCTCCCTTTGTCGATAATAAGTTCTCCCTCTCTGACCTTATTCTGCTACAACAACTCCCTACATCTTGCACCATTGCACACTTATCTATGCATTCTGCACTAGTGAAACACTCCTATGCCTCTTACACTATTGTAGTCTGCTATCCTCATGCTATCTTGGGACTCTTTCACTGTATATTTATTTGGCACTCCATCCGCTTTCTTCTCTACCTGACTCTGCTAGTCCTGCTACTCCTCTTCGAGGCTCCCGTAGAAAGGTATAATCCAAGAGGCTGGGTACCTCAATGATCCTTCCCCTCATCACATGTAGTCTACCTTACTACAACTCGATGTCTCCCCACTTCTACTCAAGTTGTGTATGTGCATTCACGACATAATGACTATGTGTCAATACTTCCTTCTCTACCATTGCTCACGCTGCCTTAGTCTCAGACGACTCTCCCTTACTCTTCTTCCTTGGACATTGGGTCATATAATGACCCAGATCCCAACAGTGGAAGCACTTGATCTTGGAGAGATCCTTCTTCTTCCTCTTTTCCTGCTTTCCCTCAAATTCTAGGGAAAAATCTTCCTCCTCCTGCTTGACTTTGATCCCCTTGCTGCTACTACCTATCTTCAATTGTCGTGAAATTTATTCTTGGCGAAGAGCCACCCACATCTCATCCCAAGGTGGGAGTGTCCCTATGCCCAATATACTCTAGACAAATACCTCCTAGTCTTTTGAGACCATATTCAGGGTTTTCCTCACCATCAACTACTGATTCAGCGTGGCTTCTATAGCAGTCAATTGATTTCGTATCTCAATCAGTTCTCCCTTCTTAATCTAATACGACCTCAACTTATTCTCAAGTAACATTCTTCTCTGCAAAGAAGTATGCTGGTACAATTTCTTGACCGCCTCCCACATCTCATATGTCATTTCCTTTGTGACAATGTGTGGTACTACATGGTCCTTGATCGTGTCAAGGATGATCTCCTTCGCCCTCGCCATTCTCTCCTCATACTTGTCATTGTCTTGAGACTGACTAGGAGATCTATAACCTTCAAGGAAAATTTCTTGACACGATTTTTGTCAAGTATGGATAAGATTTTTGCCTTCCAGACTAGGAAATTTGATGCTCTGTCTAGTATATCCTCATCTCTTACTCTGTGTATTGCCATGATGCTCTTCTACTTCCCTCCTGGAAGTTCTCTGTTTGGCTCCTCCGAGTCTCTACTTCTTGTCTGGAAGTTCTCTTCTGGACTCCCTCCAAGTCCCGATTTCCCTCTTGGAAATCCTTCTACCCGTGTCGAGATGCCCCCTACTCTGATTGTCTTGTGCAACCGCACCATTGATCTAGGTACCTTGGCTAGAAACCATCGGTAGCAACTCCTCTTGGCCTAGCTCTGTCAGAAATTTTTCTGCCTACAGTACCTCACTAGCTCCACTCTTCAATACTCCCATAGAATTCTAAACCCCAGCAACCTAAAGGTGAGAGCTCCTAGGATTTGTGCAATCCCAACACCAGTAACCCAACCTCCTTATCCAACTGCGTTAGTTCTCCTAGCTTATGTATGGCTTTGTGTAGGGCTCCCTTTTCCTTCCCTAGCCTCCACGCTACCTCTTCTAAACTCACCCTTGATGACGCAGGCATTACGTCACCCTTCCCTTGTTTCCGCTCTGCTACAAACAACTTATGTCACCTCGGGACAACTATTTTCTGTTGTTATTCTCCCACTCGACTAACGTCCTCAGTGCTCCTGTGATCTACAATCACGCTCTAATACCATGTTCAATTTTCTAAGTCTACTTAGCTAAAAACTCTCCATGCACTTTATCTTATTTATTCCTACCTACTTGTTATGTTACTTAACAAGTTGTTTACAATGTAAATACTAAAACTAAACACCAGTGCATGCTCAACATATTACAAATCAACTACTAAAGGAAACATAAATAATCACACCATATGACACCATTATTTTTGGACCAATGTCCCCGAGAAAATCCAATGTGGGAAAATCGGTGCAGCTATCTGAGGGTTTTCTTCTTAAGCAATAACAGAGTACAATGTAGGTGTTGAAACTAACCTACACAATGGAGAATTTTCTTGAAAGTAATATCTCTCAGTTTGAGAGAAATCTCCTTCTAAAACCGTAGATCATCCTTCCAACAGCTCCTTACCATGAATATGCCCCAAAAGCCCCACCGTCGGCTTTTTTTGGACTACGTCAGCCCCTCCCTACCCACCATTGGCCCTGAACCACCCTGGATATGTCTGCATCAGCCTTCTGGCCTTCTACATTAGCAACACTGGCCTCTTTGAGGCTTTGCACACCTCTCGGTTGCCTCTGCATGGCCCTGCGTGAGCCCTGGTTGGCTCTACATCACTCTCCCAGGCTACTGCACTACTCTCCCAGCACTATCTCTGCCTCTCTATCTCTTTGTACTCATTTCCCCTCAGCTAAAACTCCTGATCATTAATTCTATCTCTCTTAGCAAACCCCGCTCTACATAATAGAAAGACTGATCATGTTGGTGTATTCTCCAAGTGACCCTCAAGCCTCCTCTTATACTTTTCTTCTTGACATATGAACGGCTGAGATTAAGTCCCTTATCAATGGATAAGATTAGATCTGGCTTGATCCATGTCTTTTGGTCCCTTCTAACATAATTCCATATTAATCCACATCAATAGTTTATTTTCCCTATGTTTAGACTGGGGGACTCCATTAAAAATATTAATTATTTTAATATCTCCTTAACTATTTAGAATCTGCCCAAACCCTTTCTAGGTGTTGGATATCTCATGTGCCCCAACCGCTCCACCACATTTCATGGCTAGAGCATATCCAATGCTACCCCAAATAAACAAATTCCAAGTGGGAGATCCCATATATCTCTATATTAGAAAAAGGAGGATCTCATTGAAAGTGAGATCCTATGTTATTTTTTGGACAATTTAAGATTTTGGAAAGACTGGGACTAGTGGCTTGTAGATTAGCCTTACCACCAACTGTGAAGGAATGCAATGTATTTCACATATCCTTTCATGAAAAGAATGTATATGGAACAAATCATGTGATTGGCTATTTTGACCAAAAACATTATACATCCCAGGCTGGAAATATATCACGTTTCACAATCATGTAATAGAGTAGTCAAGGTGCAATAGAAGCCTTACAAAATACACCAACCTAAATTTGTATTTTTTATTGCAAAATAGACCTCATTCAATAATGGTATAAATTCCCCAGCTTCAATCCCAGTCCCATGAAACTCTGAAAAAAATAGATCCTGTCGGGCTACAATGTTTAATTCGTCACTGCATGGAATCATCTATAACTTTCTCTTTTTTGTAGTGCCAATCAAGTTGATTGTCCGTAAAAATAATGACCATTGTGTGGAGGGCCATCAATGTCCATGCAAGATTAGCCAATGAAAAATCCTTGAATTAAAACTATTTGAATTCCCCACTTCATGTATGTATCTTCTTGTCAATGCCAATATTTCTATGAGTCTCTTGGCCACCTAGATCTACAGAAGGAAGCTCATCCTTTAAACCATCGATATTGTGGCATGGGTTCTTCATCTTAACCTCATCCTCACCTCTAAACATGAAAATAAAATAGAATTATTTTACTTCCATCATCTGATATTGACTATAGAGATCGACGAGGCATAACAAGAGGTTATATAACACATTTTTTCCAAATACCATTGGATATTTTTTTAATTAATCAATCTAGTTAAAATGTTTAAATAATATCATTACTTTTTTGTTGGAAAATGTAACTAGATTCAGTCTTCAAAATGACATTATATATTTTTTATAGAGAAAGCAAAATAAAGAAAAATAAATTTTATTTTATTCAAAGCATGGTTTTCATGCTCAAGTCTAGGAATTTCTAGGTTTTTATAGGACAAAGGAGAATTTGTGTCATGTGTTTTAGTCCCATTTGGACTCATTGTAACAAAGAAAAAAAATTATTTTATGTAAATAAAAGAAATTTATTCCTCCAAGACCAACTTAGATCAATGAAGGTAAAGTTGACATAAAGTAGGGTTATTCAACCCCTCAAGAAAGTTATAAATAAAAGGGACTTAGAATCATTTTGAATAGCCAATTAAGCAATTTTGATCTACAGTAGTGAAGAATACAAGGAGAAAGAAGAAGAAGTTGAAGAAGCAAGGTCTCTTTGTAATGATTTGGGTGGGTATTCTTGGCTACCTGCCTATTCCACCTATACCGCCACCATTGTTTTCTTCAATTTCCTTAATTGTAGCGCAATTTTCTATTTTTTGCATCTTTTCTAGTTGTGAACTTCTACAGCCATTTTGAGGTCCTCAATGATGTTTTTTGGAAAACAGTCACAACCATGGCCAACGACATGTGGTTTTAGTCAAAATTTGTAGTCTCATATAGATATTTATAACGTGCAATCACATGTGTCAATTGGAGATGGTATACCAAAGTTGCGACCTCGAGAATTTGATGTACCAATTTACCCCAACGGGGCCCACAAACTTTTGGTGCTTCATCTCCTAGGGTTAGGCTTTTGGATGTTTAGAGTTTTGTGTTTTTCATCAATAACATAGGCCTTGGAGCCTCATTGTAACACTATTCAGAATGCATGTACTTGTCACATCTCTTCTCAGAGATAAGCTACCACCACCTTAGCCAGTTTATTTCCATTCTACATGTAAATAGTTTTCAGTACTTTGCTATTAATGAATTGAAGTGCTATTTTCATTGTGTCTCTTCATTTCTATTCATATCCATATTCCATTTCGTTCCTGCCTAGATCTGGATTAGGGAAACTATATTTTTTTCCACACGTCCAATGTCTCCTACGGTTTCTGCGTGAGATGTAAGGGGATGAAATTGCAGGGAAAAACTGCAATGCAAAGCTGCAGGGGCCAAATTCTGGATTAGAACTGGGATGACTCTTTGATATCTTGGAAGAACTAGTTAGCTTGAAGGAGAACTTGTTGTTGGGATAACTTGGTGCATGGGAGGATTTTTCACTTTGTAGTTTGTGTCTTGAAATTCTCATTGTAAGAAGATACTATAAGAAGAGAATCATTATTTCTAGGTTTCCCCTTGGAGGGGTTTTTCCTTGGCTTTGAGCCTATATCCTATGCATTTTGTCTCATTGTGATCTTCATTATTTTTGGTAATTTTTTGAGGAACAAAGAATAATAAGTAATAAAAAACCAACTAACATCACAAGTAATTATTAAGTAAGGAAAGTCAACAATAATCTGCAAAACCCTTATTTTCCACTATGGTATCTGAGCTAACGGGCAAAAATTAGAGAAATTTTGAGTTCTAAAATTTTCCTCCTAAGGAATATGATAAATTAATAGTGGAAATAATAAAACCATATTAGATTAACTCATCAAGTTGTGGAGGGAAAAAGAAAAAACTAGTTCTCGACTCATATTTTCAAGTTAGGTCCATATAATTCTACTCAAATTTCAAGTAAGAGCCCTTTTAGATGCAAAATTTATTTTTCAATGAAACAAGCACCCATGTTTCTTACTTTCGATGGACCCTACTACACGAAAAATGTGAAATACATGAAAAATGTTATTGCAGTCATGTTTTTTCATGTATTTCAGATTTCTTGTGTAGTAGGGTCCATCAAAATTAGGCAAGGGTACTCCTTGGATGAAAAATAAAATTATGCATCCAACGAGTGCCCCCACTTAATATTTTAGTAAAACTGTGGGGAGATTGATTTGAAAATAAAAGTTGAAAAAGTAATTTTTATTTTTTCACCTTTTTACCTTTTTACACCAAAAATTGTGAATCATCCCCCATGGTTGACATCATCATATTAAACCTTATTAGTTCTTATAAATATATTTTTTGTTGTACATTTTTGTTTTGAGGCCCACTGTACCACATAATTTCTTTAATGAAAGAGGCTGAAGATTACATCTTAGTTGGCACTATGACTATGATTATGAAGAAGTGTTTCAAGTTTCTTGCAAATCTCATTATCACTATCAAGGGTTACATCTTAAAGATCATCTCCAAGCTATCAAAATAAGTGAAGGATGGAACCTTATTTTCCACATTTTCTATGACTTTCAAGGACGAGAATGTATGGATTATTGATAGTGGTGCCTGCAGACATACCGCAAGAGAATATTGTCAACTTCATGCTTTTGCATATGGAACCTCCTCTCATTCAATTGAACTTGGAGACAAGAAGAACTATCCAATGAAAGGGATTGGATACACTTTCTTGGAGATCAATTCTAGTGGATGTATTCACTTCAAGAAGATTTTATATGTTCTAGGTTTGAAGAAAAACTTACTTTCTATTTGATATCTAGAAGATAAGGGTGATAGAATTGCTTTGTTGATGGAAAGGTTTTAGTTGATGGCAAGGACTGTAGTATTGATAATGATATGGTAATTTGGATTTGTGAGGGGTCATTATATATACTCTTTACACCTACATCACAAGCCCTAGTTCAACTATATGTGAACCCTTCTGAAATTTGGCATAGAAGGTATGGGCATCTTCATTACAATATTTTTCCATCTCGAAATCAAATGGTCGATGGAATTCCTGAATTTAAGGAAGAACATGAAGGGACTTGTAAGGAATGTGCTTAAGGTGACAACATGAAGAAGACATTTGAAATAAGTCATACCAAATCTAAATAACTTTTAGATCTCATACACTCTGATGTATGTGGCCCTATGACAATAAATTCTCTGAGTGGATATCATTATTATGTGACCTTCATTGATGATTTATAAAGGAAGACTTGGCAATACCTTCTCAAGATCAAATATGAGCTACTAAAGAAATTATAAGAATTTAAGAATGAAGTGTAGAATATGATATAAAGAAATATCAATATTTTAAGATCCAACAATGGTGGAGAATGTACCTCCAAATAATTGATAGTGTTTTGCAATGAAGGATTAAGAGGGAACTAATTATTCCTTATAGTACTGAAAAAATGTTGTCGTTGAAAGGAAAATTATAAAAATGGAAGAATGTGTAAGATCCATGCTTCATGATCAAGATCTCCCTCAATTCCTTTGGGGAGAAGCATGTATGGCAGTTTCTTACTTCCATAACCAAAGTCGTCACAAGATTCTCAACAACATGACCCCAGACGAAGAATTTATATGAAAGAAGCTAAATGTTAATCGTCTTAGAATATTTGGATGTCTTGTTTACATTCATATACCAAAGGAAAAAAGGAAAAAGTTGAATCCTACCAGTATAAAGGGAATATTTGTTGGGTATAATGCTTCATTAAAATATCATAGTATCTATATCAAGGAGGATCATCAGATCAACATGAGCATGGATGTCATCTTTGATGAAAGTATAGATTACAAGAAATTAAAGTATGTTTTAATCTATTCTAGTGAAGAAGAGGTACATATATTTGAGAATATCTCAAGGGACAATGATGGTCAAGATATGACACCAACTAATTAAGATGTTGAAGGTCCTAGTGAGCTTGTGAAACAAGTAATTATTCCTTAAAATGGAAAGAGGCCTCCTTGGTTGAGAACTACTCTACAAGAAACATAAGGACACATAACAAAGGGGACCTTTACAGAGTAAATAAGCAAGAAGGAATTTTTGACATGCAGATTATATGACAAAGCTCACCGAAGCTTAACCTTCCTCCCATGAAGATGCAACTAAACATCTAGAGTGGAGGAATGCAATGTAGGAAGATTTCACTTCAATTATGAAGAATAATGTCTGGAAAATCATTCCTAGAGCAAGGGACACATTAATAGTCACTTCAAAATGGATATATAAGATAAAGAGTGTTGTGGATTGGAGCAATGATAAATACAAAGCGAGGTTTGTAGAAAGAGGCTTCTTAAAGAAAGGTGGTATTGATTACGAAGACACCTTTGCTCCTACAACTATAAATACAACAATTAAATCACTTGTTTCTTTGGCTAGTAATATGTGAAGGAGCATCCATCAAATGTATGTTATGGAAACTTTTTTGAATGGGACTATTGATGAAGAGGTTTACATTGAGCATCCTTAAGGATTTTAAATAAGTTAGTGGGAGACTCATGTATGCAGACTGAAGAAAGATCTATATGACTTAGAGCAAGCACCTAAAACATTGTATATAAGAACAGATGCATGCCTATTGAGGCTTAGTTTTACCAATAGTTTTGTTGATCCTAGCCTACACATCACATTGGTCAAGGTGAACCATTCATCATACTATTGTATGTAAATGATCTACTTGTTACAGGTGTAGAGCATGAAATTCAGGAATGCAAGAAGTGGTTATGATCTAGGTGGATATTGGTGGCTGCTTACATATTCTAATTGGACCCCAATATTGTTTGTTTTAGTTTCCTTAATTATAGCACAATTCATTATTTTTGTTAGTTTTTTGGGTCCTCAACATCCAAAGCTATTTTAAGGCCGCAAGTGAGGTTTTTTCTAGAAAACAGGAAAAATTATGGCCTTTCGTAGGGGTTTGCAGTCAAAATCTATAGTTATTGGATAGATATTTATAACTATGTATCATACACATCAAATGGGGATCACATGCCAAAGCTACGACCCCAAGAAGTTGATGTACCAATTTATTCCAACAAGGCGCATAAACGTTTGACACTTCATCTACTAGGGTTCGGATTTTGGATGTTTAGGGTTTTCCATTGTTTCTAAATAATAAAAATACCACCAAGCCTCATTTTAACAAAGTTCATAGCGCATGTAGCTGCCACATCTCTTGTCAGAGATAAGATACCATTGCCCAAACTAGCTTATTTCCATTTTGTATGTAATTGTTTTAGTAATTTGTTATTAATGAATTAAAGTTTTATTTTCATTGTAATTATCTATTTATGTTTATGTTTCTATTTCATTTCATTCATACATAAATTAAAATTAGTGGTATTACAGAAATATGCTCTTTCTCTATTTTTTTGTGCATCTCCACAACGAGGTTGGGATATAAGAAGTTGGGACTTGAATTGGTTGAACCCTTGTGAGACTGTCCCCACTAATATCAATGAACACCCATGGAGGAAGAAAGAAAGGATGAGGGAGTAGGATATCCTATCGAATTGTCGGTTGAAGTAGCCTTTGAGTTTCAAAGGAACAAGATGATGGGTAAATTTTCCCATATCCTTCGGTGGATGGAAATAGGTGACACATATTCATCGAACAGTCACTTCGAAGGTGGTGCCCCGTTCAAGTTACAAGTTAACTTTAATATACCTATATTTGAAGGTAAAATAGATGCAAATGCCATAGGAAAATGGTTAATCTGATGGAAGATATTTTTCAATTCATGATTTTTCCGTTAGCGAAAACTTTACTTTTGTGATCCTCAAAGCCACCCCTCATCTCAAGGACTGGTGGGAAACCTACTTTGAGTAGAATGAGAAAAGGGAACCCTCACTATTTTGAGAAAAACCTAGTCTAAATTCCATATCAGATGCCATCAAGGAACAATATTACCCTATCAGGAGCTAATACATCAAAAGGACGACACTGCAACACGGAAGGGACCAAGATGTGCCATGGTTCATAAATAATTTTCATACTCTTCACATCAAGTTGGATATCAAGGATTTTGAGAAACATCTAATACTCAAGTAACACATATTTCTACACAGATACATCTAGGACAAGATGGAGGTATGTGAGATTTCCTTGCTCAGTGCCACATACTAATACATGGTCGAGATCAAGCTAAAATTTAAATAGAAGAAGAGAAGCTTTGGATATGTGAATCTAAAGTAAGGAAACAGTACCGCCAAGCCATAGAATGAAGAAAAAATCCAAGGTTGGGTGATTGAAGATAACCTTCAAAGGCACAAGCAAAGAATAACACCATGAATATGCACGAGGACATAGGGAAGTGATGTGAGTTCCACAAGAGCTCAAGTCTTATCACAATTTAGTGTCGTGTCAAGCAATCACTAGTGGCTGAGTTGAAATCTTCAGAGTCATGTGCATGTTTTGACTCTGAGTTACACCCCAACAAGGGGAATGACAAAGCAAAGTAGATTATTAATTCATGGCCTAGCGGAACCATTGCCACCACCAAGGTGTAGAAGATTGAGATTGAAGACGCATAGGAATAGGAGTGTCTCTTCCACTCAAAGATGTTAGTGAAGGGGTCACCATTATATTTTATTATCAATAGTGCGAGTTGTTATTCTATATTTAAAATTGTGGCCAAAAGTATCTTCCTTGGGTTTGTTGGCGAACCTAGAAGAAAAAAGAGATGAGGAATACAATGTTTTCCTTAAAGTATGTAGATGAAGGGATGAAACCTTGGAATCTATCATATGTTTCACTCCTTATTCAGCTTGAGTTCTCCTATCCTAGTTGTAGCTACCAAAATTAGAACTCGCACAACTAAACAACACAAGCCAAGAAACTACAAGATATCTATAACATCATCCATCTACTTTATTGAATAAACATGATATTGAAATACATGAAATAACGACATCACATATAGGAAATAAATAAATCTTTGTATTAATATAAATGGAGTGAGTTAAAGCCATAAATAGGCGTTGATCTTGTAGAAGAGCTCCTCCAAGTTGTTGAATTTTCCTTCCTCTGTCACAAAGTGCACCTCCAATCACCCTAAATGCATGAAAATATAACTCTCACAACAAAAATAATAAGGGTAGAATCACTCTCCAAGAGCCAACCCCTTGCATATGGAAGGTTGTAAATATATAGAGGAGTGAGGTAAGTTGGGAGTTCTTATCCTTCTACCAATCTTGGGATTGAGATCCACCCTTTAAGGGAGGATGAGATCTAAGGATAAGGGATGGAAACTCCTATGTAGGATATGATAGGATTCGAAAGTTTTATCTGAAGTAAATGGTTATAATAGATCCCCAAAGATTCCAAAAATGGAGGCTTCATGATTCTTTCTCTTTTTCATATATTTATAGAGCCAACATAGGTGGAAATGGGAGAAACCTATAGGTGATCAACGCACGCCACAATGGAGAAACCTGTAGGTGAACACAATCAAGCAAGAGGCTAGGGAGCATTGGTCCTAAACTTGGTTCAAATGATGCAGTTTAGGGAAGAAACTCTAGGGAATAAGAGATTCATGCATAGGAATTTGTGTAATGATGATGTAAAGGGGGAAAATTATGTGAATGATCTCGTGTGGAGGCTAATTGATCAGATGAGACAAACTACCTATAAAAGAGTGCCCCTTAAAGCACAACGATATAGATGATGACTAATCATTGAAGCTCTTTATGTTGTGAGAAGTTAGGATCAAGAAAAACTACTGAGTTTCATATTATATTACGATAGAATTACACCATGACATCCTTTTCTCTAAGGGAGGCATATATATACTCAACACATAACCTAACATAACATGTACAATGATCAAAAGACATGTCCATTAATGACTAATCATGAGTCTATTACTAGATGACTGCTAGTATAATTATAGCCATCATACACAATGATATTGTGTAATCCTAAAATCGTAGCGTAAATGGCAGAAACTAGATCTAAGGTATTCTATATTATTCAGACGACCAACCAATGTACGTGTCTAACCATGTGAACCAATGAACTGAGGTCGAACATGGTAGACAACATATGATTACTACCCAATGATGTAAGTTGTTAACAAATGTGAGAGAAAATATCGATGATGTTAAAGGCTCTCAAGGTACTCTAGTACAATCTGTATGGCGTGAATAAAGAGTTGATATCGAACAACAAACATAATATTTTGGTTGAAGGTCAATGATGTAAACTTGTCACCAAGAGTAACGAAACTTGCCATTGAAGTATGCATGCACCGAGGTACTGATGGGTGTTTCTATGTCAAATTCCTAGATAATGTGTTGATGTTAACAGGAAGTGACGTATCGCAGGAGGGCCTTGATTTATCCCCCATCAATGACACGAAATGGGTATCATGACAGAGACAAAATCATTAAAATGATGTTGATATTGAATTGGATCAAGAAAGGAAAACATGCAATGAAGCCTTAAGGGTATTGTAATAGATATAAGCTGAATGACTTCTCTTGAACACACCAGTGACACTGAAATGGAGTAGGAAGAATTGACCCAAAACAAAAATGGAGGTTCTGTGAAGATATGATGAGCCAAAAGAAAACAATATTGACAAACCCCATAGCCACAAAGATGATGTTGAAGAGTGACATGTTGAAGAGAGACTTGCTGCCATTAACAAAATGGAGTACCATGTTTTCCCAATTTCCCCCAACCATAACGATCAATACCTATTTATTTTTTAACAAGCTTGAGGAGGATAAGATATGCTTGATCTATAAATTCATCCTTTGGATGAATACCTTTGAGTATATTTAATGAAACTTGAGAAGGAGAGGTTTGGCCTGGTCATGTTCGATAAGTCCATCATCATTTGATGTTTTAGTGAGTCTAGGGAGGGTAAAACTTGACATATTTGTTATGTTTATAGACTTTGAAAAAGAGGCATAAAAGAAAAATCGAGATTTCCCCTTTCATTAATAGTTTCTTATGTCCAAAAAGGTAGAAAAATATACTTAAGAGAGCCTCTTAGTCATGCTCGACTAAAGTATTCGTTTTTCATAGATAGTCTATCTAAGTCCAGAAAAGGGTTCAACTTATATTGGGTAGAAGTCTTTTCATTTACTTTAATGAGTTCCAAAATACAAGTTATTTTGAAACATTTTCATATTTTGGGAGTCTGAAAAGAGCTCAAAGAGGAATTTTCCTACAAGAACGAGTGATATAAAGGATAATAACTAGTTCTAGTCATGGTGGAACTACTAAAAAACACAAAGGTCAAGAGGTCGCCTAGTAATACCACTCATCATAGCGGTTCCCCAAGAAAGGGTAAAAATCAAGTGAAAGCATATGCTCAACCATGTAGATGGCGATGATGGAATGAAATAAGCAAGGCTCATATGCAAAAAACAGTCTAATAAATATTCCAATCATGAGGGATAAAATGGGAATGGTTTCATTTTTACAGAAGCTAGAAACATGGCAAACTATGCTCAAAATTGGTTTTATTTTTACACAAGCTTGAAATATGGGAAACTATGATTGAAATAAGTTTTCATGCTCCCATCATAATGATTCAATTCTAGGTATATGCCACAAAAAATTCGTTTCATGCACCTAAGTAGGCTACTGGGTACTAACAGGTGGATTGAATGAAAGTTCATTTACAAGATCTAATCAAAGACTCTAATTAGAAGGGGATTTGTTTAATTTTTTTAATGAGCTCGAGACAGGAAAATAACTATACTCATGACACATTGTTTCATTTTTTAACAACCTTGAAACAAAAAAAGGAACTCTCCTCAAAACATTATTTCATTTTTTATGAACTTGACATAAGAAAAATACTCTGCTCATGACACCACCTTTCATTTTTCAACAATCTTGACATAGGAAAATGGACTCTGCTCGAGGAACATATTTCATTTTTTAACAAGCTTAACATAGTAAAAAAATTATCCTCATAAGATATTGTGTGATTTTTTTAACGAGCTTGACACAGGAAAAAGAACTCTGCTCCAAGAACCTTGTTTCATTTTTTAAGGAGCTTGTCACAAGAAAAAAAACCTTGCTCATATCCTAATCATGGCCTCTGAGAAAACATGGTTTCCAAGAGGTTCTCATTAGATGGGAGAACAAAACTATGAAAGGGATATATATAAAGGGATCCAATGGAAATATTGGGCTCCAATGTCCCTATTCAATGATTCAACATATCACCTACTTGATCTAGGTTGAAAGAGTTCGAGCAGATAGTGAAAGGATTATCTTCATTAGTAGGTAAATGAATGGGATAGCTTTCCACATAATTAACCTATGGTGGGGAAGACACAACTTGAATATAACGACCATTTAGGGAAGTTGGTATATTAGGAGTCAAATTAGGACCAATCAATGAAAATCGGTCAATGGTCATGACTCTTCCTTCATGCAGGAAATAGATGACATAAAAGAGTGAAGAGACAAGAGCTCCCATGGCATAAACATAGTCACACCCAAGGAGTAGATTAAAATCCAAAGGGAATTGGAATACCATCACATCGATATAGAAAATATTTCCTCCCAAAGTAATAGGAAGCTTAGGAATAATCCATAACAGTTGACTGGTTTCTCAATTGAAAGTCAACAAATTTTAGGTAATGGGCACAAGCTATGGACAATCTAAATACTTCCAAGTAGTTAAGGACATAATACTAACAAATTTACCTTCATTTATGATTTTTCGAGGTACAACCACATTATAAGCATGTACTATGATCTACAAGTGCACGTAAGGAGGAAGGCAAAATCCTGCCAGTTGAATCTAATCAAAGTAAGTGACCATGCTACTTGGAGGGGGTACCATGGGAATGGGATAACTACTCTCTAGTGTTGTGGGAATCGGAATATTCCCCCCCCTGTGCCATTGGAATGTGAGGACTACCCCGCATTTCATTGGAATGTGAAGAAATGAGAAGAACCTAAGCAGTATGAAGTTCACTATCTATGGGAATTGTATGATCAAATGAAGGTGGAGTCAAGCCGATCATTTTCTGAACCAATAATTGGTTTTGAATGGACTCATGAGATTCATGTTCAGAGAGAGTGGGATTGACAGGAGATGGGTTTTGATCAATACTACATCAACTAATAAAGGATTGGGAAGAATATTTCGATGACCAACTGAGTGTCGAGGATGAGAAGTTTTTTTTCACCTTCCTATCTCTATTTGAGTGTTTTTCACCAGCATGATCTCTAGATTCTGATGCCAAAGGATTATGTCAGTCTTTGGACCACACTTCTAATACCTTGAAATACCAGGAAAATAACTAAGGTGGTCACCCATGCATAAATTGCAAGGGACTTTAACTTTATGAGGCTTATTGGAATATCTTTCCATACTAGTTGCATTCGTAGCAATGATTGCTTGGTTTTCCCCTGCTTATTTTGATTCTTCTTCATCATACTTTTTTTCTTATTACTAGCTTTATGGTTACTAGAGTCAAGAATTTCACCAAGCAAAGATGAATAAAGGGATGAAGAAACAATAGGTCAACTTTAGGATCAACATGAGGTTTATGTTGTTCAAGAGGAGGAGAATTTGGATGAGAAGAAGTTTGGACATTTAGGACCATAGGGGTCAAAATTAGCCAAACTAGCCATATAAGGAGCACCAATATTTCCAAAAGAAGGAAAATAACTAAGATTCCTGTCAGGGGGGTTTCCTTGATTAGTAGACTCTAGAACTGGTGCCATTAGTCTCAACCTAAGATCGACTAAGGAGTTGTTCCATGGGGAGGATCTTGTTCCAAGGTAAATTAATTGATTTTTGAAATTAACAACGCAAAATAAAAGAAAGGGGTAAACTAGGAGAAAGGTTTACCAAGCAACCATGAACTACAATATACACATTAGAGAACCAAGGACTTAACGTACCTATAGGAAATCTCCCTGAATGTTGTACTTGGTGTATCATGGTGTACAAGGTGGCCGACTTAGCTACCTATGGATGGATAGAAACCTAGGGTGGACTTCCAAAATATACTTGACGATATGTGCAAGTGCAATATGTAGTAGTGTTGTCTAATGAGTAACCGTTTGATGAGATTGTTCCCATATATTATCATAGTTGGAGCTCCATCTGATATACTCAAAGGTATGTGGTGAATGTTCCTATACACTTACATATGTGGAACGAGATTTCACCACCGGATACAACATTTGCAAAAAATGACCACTCCTAAGTTTAAATACATTAGAATACGTCTCTAGCCTAAACCTCTATGTGTGTTGTTAAGTTTCAAATGCTCCTTAGGTTAATTGAAATGAATTATAAAGTTGATATTGAATTATGTTTGAGTTGGAAGGGTAAAAAATCGATGTCACTGGAACACACGTATGATGCAACTGATATGACAAAAAAAAATCTTTTTATTTTCCTTTTAACAATTGAACGCCTAACTAAGTAGGGGAAGAAGAAATCAGTCAACAATGCAATAAACAAATGATGAAACAATTAATATCCTCACTATTCCAATGAAAATCAAATCCCTATATGAAATGCATGATGCATAAGACTTTTCTTTTCGATTCCACTTAATTTTGAGATGAAAATTAAGAGATTTTTTTAATTTATGACAAAAGAAAAGTATTCAAATGATGACTAAAACACCAATTCTTTCAATAACTCAATGAATAAACAATTTAGTTTGCTAATGACCTATTGAAAAGAAAAAAGGAACTTTTAAACAATTTTCTATCAAAGGTACTCAAAAACAAAAGAAAACGAAATGGAGGCTTATGAGAGACTAGGACACTCTTAGCGACACAAGGAGGACCAACAAGAACAAAATTAATCAGAGATAAAATAAAAAAGGTAACTTTTTGCATCAAACCCAGATCATAAAAAGTCCTAAAAGGGCCAAGGTGCATGGCAACACATGTGTGGAGAAGGCTAGGGTGCACTGCAACATACTGTCTCTAAAATAGAGGATGTGGTGATAAAGGCAAGCTAATTTTTGACATAAAAATGCAAGTAAATATAAATGAAAGGTATTCTAAGGTATGCTCTTGACTAAGTATGATGGTAAGAATCTGAAGAAGAGATAATCAAACATAATGGATAAAGGAACCTCCAAGGGAATACATTTTCCCAAATGGAGTCACCAATTTGTTATGAGGGATTTACGATTACGGATAAAAGTATCTCCCCTAGGATTGGCGGCTAACCTAGAACAACAGAGAGACAAGGAATACAATTTTTTCGCAAAGTAATTCAATGAAGGGATAATACCTACTTGTAATCTCTCATATTGTTCACTCCTTCTTTGGCTTCAATACTCCAATTCTAGCTCCAACTGTCAGAATTAGAACTTGCACAACTAGACAACACAAGCCAAGAAACTATGAGATATTTGTAGAATCATATATCTACTTTATCTAACAGATGAACATGGTATTGAAATATGTGAAATAATGAGATATATAAAAAAAAAGAAAAACTCTTTGTATTAATATAAATTGAGTGATTTACAACCACAAGCAGGTGTTGATCTTATAGAAGAGCTCCTCCAAGTTGTTGAATTATCCTTCCTTTATCACAAAGTGCACCTCCAATCACCGTAAATGCATGAAATGATAACTCTTACAGTAGCAACATAAGGGTAGAACCACTTTCCCAAACCCAACCCCTTGCATTTGGAAGGCTGTAAATATATAGAGTGAGGTAAGTTAGGAGTTCTTATCCATTTAGGAAGGTTGGGATTAAGATCGACTCTTGATGGAAGGATGAGATCTAAGGATAAGGGATGGAAACTCCAAGATAGGATAGGATAGGATTTGAAATTTTTATCTAACGTCTATGGTTACAACAGATCTTGGAAGCTTTTGGAAAGGGAGGATTCAAGATTCTCTCTCTTTTTCTTGAATTTCTAGAACCAATATAGTTATAAAGGGTAGAAACTTGTAGGTGATCAACGAAGGCCATAATGGAGAAACCTGTAAGTGAACACAGTTCAGCAAGAGGCCAGGGAGTGTTGGTCCTAAATCTGGCTTAGATGATGCATTTTAGGGTGGAAAATTTAGGGAATGAGAGAGTCATGCATAGGGATTTATGAAATGATGAGGTAAAGGGGGAAAATGACGTGAATGATCTAGTTCAAAGGATGATTAATTAGATGAGATAAAATAGCCTATAACAGGAGCCAAAATAAACTCATATCAATATAAATTGGTAAGCAGTTGGGCCTACTAACCACACCACTCTCACAACCATACACCAGTGGGTGGTGTTAGAACTTGGGATTTCACCTAGGCTGAGATAGACAAACCTCAAAGCTACATCAAACCATTTCACCTCGTAGCTAGCCCTACGAGGTATGAGAAGGCTCTCGCGGGTCAAACTCGGTGGATTTTTCAATAGGATGAGTTGACCAATTAGAAACACTGATTTTAGGCTAGTAAACTGATA